>CM037788.1:61605078-61655078 GCA_021229015.1 Solen grandis | reverse complement strand
TCACATAGAAGTGTAGAACTACGAGCTGAGTTTCCTACTTCCGTCTGTGTATGACTTGTTGACATCTCCTGCAAATCTGCAAATATGGAAACTGACAGAAGACTCGAAGTGCCCATTATGCGGGAGTCTAGGAACATTACGCCGTATCGTGTCATCCTGTCCAACAGCACTGTCACAAGGGCGATACAGATGGCGCCATGATCAGGTGCTTCGGAATATGGATGATGTTCTAGAAAAACAGACCCCGGAACAGGACCGGACCCCACTCCATCATCCTCGGTACCCAGGCTATTCATATCATATGTGAATATGAATAGCCTGGGTACCGAGGATGCCACTTCATCAGCTTTGTCAAGGAGGGGGGAGTGAAGCCAACGACTTCATCTAGTACCGGTCTTTTTCTAGACTCCAAGGACTGGGAGATGCGAGTTTACCTAGGGAAGAAACTAAGATTCCCAGAGGAAGTGGCCCATACAACCCCCAGACCTGGTACAATGCTATGGTCATAAGCAGCAAAGCGGGATCCTGGATGAGCTCACTGTGCGAGAGGATAGATGAATTCCGCAAGCTGAAGAAAAGCAAGTACTAAGAACTTGCCAACATCTAGAGGTTGGCTGTAGAACGTTTCCATCAAAGTCTGTATGAAGAAGGCTTGGGGCGCTGGGCATCAAGGGAAAGAGTCAAAAAGACTGCAGTCCACGCTCTAGGGAAGGCAGCTGAACGAGCATCCAGTCGGCTCCGATTAGACGAGGTAGTGATTGGTCATCATTACCTGCCCCGCCACCCCGAGGATGTAGACGGGTGGAGCTTGGCTGACGACCTCTTCTTTCAGCAGTTTTACTGTATTCCTAATCAGGTTTTTATAAGAGACAAGTTATCATGGGGATTAATAATCAAAACCCACCATGATATCGACGAAAATTAGTGATTTCACAGTATCGGAAACCCTTGTTAGACATGAACTGTCCAGAAGCTGTCTAATCGTGGTCGTCAAAACACGTCTTTATGAGGTAAAAGCTTAAGTAGCTTTACTTGCGTATTTTAAATAAACTTCTGATTGGGTTCAGGAAAATTCATTTTTTGCACGTGTACATGAACCACGTTATCAATTATGGTAAAATTTCCGCCTCAATTGAAGCTGGGTATTATAATGTCTCCCAGAGTAAATTTTAAGTCAGACCTGTCGTAATCGGCTTATCAAGGGAACAATAGAAAGTGACCGCTTAACAGAGATGACCGCTAAATGAAGGTTAAACCTATACCAAATCCTAGTTTGGTAGTATCGAAACTGACCGCTAAATGCAGGTTGACCGCTTACGGACGTTTAAGCGGGTTACAGCGAATTTTGATTTTGATAGAAAAAAATGATTTTCTACAATTTATATATTAAGTAGAATGATAGGAGAAAGCCGAAACTTTAAGATTTATGTGTCAGGAATATCATTAAAAGTATATTTGCAAAGATTTGAAGGTACAAAATGTCACATTTCAGTGTTTATACGCAAATCTGGCTAAAATTTCAATAAACAAGCAGTTTTATTTTTAAAAACAACAACAACAACAAACCTGGTGAAGTATGTACCCTTTTACATTTTCAGAAGGCATTTATATCAAGGATTGTCGCTGAAAAAATAAAGGAATTCTGTCCGTTGAATTTTTTTTTATTTATAAAAATATATATAAAAATTCATAGTTTTTGGATAGTTTTTGTATACATTTTGGTCCGATTTTATGCCCGTTTTGTATTTTCTATTTATATTTGACAGTACTTTTATCTTTAACTTATAGAATACATTATAAGTTATAAATGGTGATAAAAATATTTTAAAGATATCATTTAAATATGCTGTTACAGTATTTAGAAACGAACTCTCTCTTACTTTTAATGCCATGTTTTTTCAGCAAATTTTAACAAATAGCGATGCTTTATCATAAGCTAATAAAGTCTCAGCTGTACTTGAAGGCTGGAGGCTGATTTCTCTGTTTTAAGTTCAATATATTTCTCAGATGCTATTGTCTATATAGGAAACATGGTATGAATATTAAAGCGAGACTTTGTCAAGGATAATATTGGAGATCATTTGAGTTGTAAACCGACTCATGAGCGTTAGATTTCGCAATTCAGCCTTCATAATCACGGTGTATTTTCTTTATCATTTTTGTGTGTGTGGGGGGGGGATGCTTTGTATCGTAGTTTTCTTTTTTTATACGCATCAGCTATAGCATATAGTTGCTTGAATGATATTTGTAGTGGTTGGAGGAATTAACTGTACAAGATAAATGAATAATACGCAAAATTCAAAGTTTACTTTCAATGTTTCTTCTTTAATATCATTCTGCACAATTTGGTGATGTGTAAATTTCTATTGCATGAATCTTTTTACATTTATATTAACATTTGTACTGCATTTTCAATCTGTAAATTAACCATGAAGTATCTAGCTTGCCCTTGTCTCCATACTTGACCGAATGATAAACCCCAAAGCTGCGACTTGTGCTTCCGCGCAACTAGGCCGACGTAATAAAAGCGGTTTATAAATATGACCAAAGCTTAGTTACATAAGCATGCCTTGATAATACATAAAGTGTTTTTAAAAAATTTGACACAATTTCTACAATTGATTTTGATTTAAACGGGGCTATTATAGATTAAGAATTAAATAGTCTACTACAACTAGCAGGTTTAACTTTTTTTTCACGCATGATTTCATATAAAATGCCAAAATAAACTTCTATGGCATCAACGAATTATATTGCCTGTTAAACAACTCTTGGTAATAACTTAAATGTGTCTTCCGTAACCTTTTCAGTGGCAGCCATGATTTTGCCATTCAGACCGGTGTTGATATATACTATCATAAATTACTGCTTGAATATTTTTAGCTGAAAAATTTGTTTAGTGTGACTGGAGTGTTAGTCAGTAGGTTTTCTGTCAACTTGAATATCTAATAATACAAGGATGCCTGAATCTGTGCTTATCTTCTTTAAGATGTTGAGTATTACATAGCACTTGGTATTTTTGAGGATTTTCTATTGCTTCTACGACAAATGTGTTGAACTACTTAAACATTCATATCGAATTTGTCATCAGATCATCACGTGTTTTGATTTCATCCAGTATGGTTAAATTTTGTTATCAACAACACAGTGCAAATTAGTAAGTCACTATATAGTAATAACAGAACGAAACAAAATCACAAAAATAACTTGATTCTTACAGTATTACTCGAAACACTTGCATTCAGAATTTGGGGGTGCCCCTCTGAGTAAAAAAGAATTGGCCCCTGGAGACAGGATCGTCAAAGATAAAAAAAGGGGTGAGGTCCTTAACTATTTCTGATTGATTAAGCTTTTGTATGATATGTGTACTAAAATTATTTTATTGATAGTAATTATAAATACATTACCTTACGACATAGTTTCAGGCTTGAAGAACATGTACTTGATTGTTTCTCCTGCATATGCATGTCCAATTCTCAAAAATGGTCCTCCATTCATTTTTGAAGATTGACCCAGACAGAAAATACAGATAGAAATTGAAAGCAAAATTACAAAAGACCAGATTGTAAATGTTCGTAAAAACAAGCTGAACGGTGGCGAAGTCTTTGTCGTTTTCGTATCTTACAAAATTAATAACAACCATGAAGATAAAAAAAGGTAAAGTTGTAACGCCGTAGAATGTACTTAATACAAGCACAAGCTTTGTAACTGATCTTCGGTTCTCTGACACTGCAGTTGATTCTTGGGTGGATGGCTGAATCCTCCGTCTTCGATTACGCATCGTACACGCTATCACAATATTCCCAACGGTAATGACGATAAACGGTAAAATGTTATAGAAAAGCAACGCCATGAGTGACCATTGAGAATGGTAGAACCGTACATAGCTATAAGACACGAACTTACATTTATTCTCTGAGAGATGTACTTGTAGGCCTGATCCATTGTTGATGTCCACCTCCAACTGGCGAAATCTGAAGCCAAACAAGAGATGCCCGCTACTTAGAATTATCAAACCAAAGGTCACAAGAACTGCAACCAGTGCCTTCCTTGATGTTAATCTTCCCCTGACAACGAAAGGGAACGCCGTCACCAGTACTCGTTCTATGGTCAGCAAGGCCAGTAGCCACATGGAAGAAGCTGCTGATGAATAGGCAACCCATTCTTGTATAATGCACGAGAAAACAGACGTGTCTTTAATGTCCACGTGGGAAAGCCTTAAAATAATTCTCCTTAGATTTGCAGACATAAGAACAGTTAAATCTGATATAGCTAAAAAAAGAAGGTAAACCATAGTTGACTGCTTTAACATTCTTCTTCGCGATAAAACCAGAATGTTTAGAACATTTCCAGAGACACCAATCACCATGAGAAGGACAGGTACTACCCGCCATATCCAGGTTGTCGCCTTGCATGTCAAATATTTCTCATTACACTCTGTCTTCAGTATTTCTAAAAATGTACTGTTGGCCATTACGCCTTCAATGTCTGTATGTTCCAAGTTCTGTCCGGTGAGCGATAACAATGATTAACTACATTTGTATGTTCTAGACTGAAAAGCCATGCATATTCATTGAAATTCCAATGGTTCGTTGCGAAAATGTGCAAAATCTATTTTGATTTTCTCAGTTTTAAATGTATTGGTATTCATAGTAGAAAGCCTTGTTTTATACTGTGAAGCAACAGTCAACGCCCCTATCTTACACATGGTTTAGCATTTATCGATTTCACAATATTTGCCAATGACGATGTGTCCTTCTGTGATCTGATAGGAAGACGACAATAAGCGCTAACAGACTTATGGGGAAAAAAATCAAGCAAAGTACATAAAAACTTTAAGGGATGCAAACAAAAACAAATCGGCACTAACTGACTGATGGAAAAAAATCAGGCAAAGTACATAAAAACTTTAAGGGATGCAAACAAAAACAAATAATATCTGCAAGTAAGAGCTGTGCCATTAAATATGGTTAACGACTTTAAAGTAAATGTACCGAAATGTGTCCAATTTTAAACTAGATGCTTTCAGTTTGAAGCTATCGTTACAGATAATGAGAAAGAAAAATACGCATCATGAAAGTCAATGAAGTTGTTGTAAATACGTCAAATATTGTATACCGTATTGGCAATTGTCCTTTATTAATTGCCGTTTTATAACAAATACAATAACAAAAAGAAACATGGTGGTAGCAACTTTATACATAGATATATGTATTTGATTTGAAATAAATTGCCCAAGTACTGGCTTGTTTATTTGACCTTCTGTCTGTCTGTCACAAAATCTGGTGTCGTGCATACCTCCAACAAAAATATTTCAGTTAGGAGTCTTTCATGTTCACAGGAATGTATATCCGCTTTTTTATCTCGAGTGCTTGGGTTTACTCCGCTGTTATCCAGTTACAGCAGAGTTAAGGCCCTTTACTTAAAATGTATCTAAAACTTTGGGTTCCTGTCAAATACTCTTGTGTTGATTTATCAACTTGAATATTTCAGGTGTGACTTTGAAATTGATGTTTAAAGGTAGATATATTTTATGTGAACTTGTGTGCTAATGGTTTTAAATTTACCGCCAGCCATATTCATCAGACTTAAGGGCCCTTTACTTAGAATGTTGGGGAAAAGAAACCTTGTGTTGTGTATATCTTCAAAGTATTTAAGTTTTGATCTTGAAAATATGCAAGATATATCTGCATATGTATTTGCTATCTAGAGTTTAATCTCCGCTGCTATCCATTCTTTGGTCCCTTTACGTAGAATAACATAAAACCTTGTGCCCTCTTTATCGGCCAAAGTACTTTAATAAGTTCTGGTCTAGAAATTTAACAGAAAATGTATATTGGCATGTACAGTCATACATATGCCTCATATTGAGAGATTTTGTCTGAAAGAGGAAAAAACACTCTAGTTGCCCTTTATAAATTTCATGGTTAAAATATTTGCAGAGCTTATCACAAATAAATTCATAACCTGATACCCCCCCCCCCCCCCCCCCGATGTAAGTTTTAATATTAATTTACTTTTAGAATTAATATTTGCAATAGCCAAAACGAATTTATTTTTCCTGTGAACTGTATTTAATTCATCCATCGGCTCTATCTTTTTTTTTCTAAGAAGTTAGAAAGCTTGCACATGTACTTACCTGAAATACGGTCAATAGTTTTAGAAAGATGCTATTTACTTCTTAATAATTGTGACGCCCTTATTCCGATAATATGATCTTGAGGATGCTTGTACTCACTCAAATCGTCTTACAACGTATGAAAGTAAGGTTTGTTTGTTTATGTTTATTTACTGGGTTTAAATCAAACCAACAGTATTTCAGTTGGGAAACGATGTCTGTTTAAGATAGATATATGGCGCAGTCACACTGCAGTATAACGCTGTAGACATGTGACATGATACCACACCCAGTCGCATTATGACGCTGGGCCGACCAGTCCTGGAACTACCCTTATATGATGAGCGCCAAGTATGGGAGCTATTACGACTTTGGTATGTCACGGCCGGGGATCAAACCCACAACATCCCACCCCTGAGGCGGACGCTTTAAACACTCGGTACCGGGGAGGTATAGTAAGGTCTTTTGAAACTAGAGCGGAATGCGTATTCATAGTACGTTTCACAACAAAACATCCTTGTTATTTTAACAGAAGTTGACATACTCAGATACTTCTTGTTTTAACTGTGGTTAAGTCAAATTATTATAAGATAGCCTTTTATCCGTCTGCTTACTTAGTTTTCTTTCTTTTTTTCTTACTTTTATTATTAATTTGAATATTAAATTTGTTGTATTTCATCGTTTTGTTCCAAAAACATTTTATGTGTATGTTGTTCTTTCTTGTCTGTCTTTTTCAATGATTCGTCAATTTACTAGAAATCATTCATTTGAGGAAAACGTAATATTCACCAATTTTTGTCACTTATCGCCAATAATACCCTTCGTTGTAAAGCAGTTATATAATTCAATACAACCGAGGTTACGTCCTGGACCATCTCCGGAAAGCCCACGTTCGCTCAATACGCTACTTAATCAGTATTCTGATACAGGGACAAGTTGCTCATACAATGAGTTCCAATAAATTTAATTTTCGTGACGTTATAATCATAACAGTTCAATATCAATATCGAAAGATAACTCTGCAAAAATAAAATTCCCAGATCACTCGCCTTACTTCCCTTTATTTTGATTTTACGGGTTGGTGTGTACATACTTAGAGTGCATCGGTCTACCGTGTATTTCCGTAACCGGCAGACGATCGAATACCGATCAGATAAGTACCCCTATATCATTCAGATGCATTCTTAAGGACCATAAATCAGCCTTTGATTTGATACCAGATATAAGTATGTTTTCGTACATGGTTTTCCGAACCATATGTCCACTGTTTTAACTGAGTATAATTTATTACAAATTTGTCTCTCTCTCTCTCTCTCTCTCTCTCACACACACATATATGTGTGTGTGTGTGTGTGTGTGTGTGTGTGTGTTTATGTATATTTCATTTGCAATGTCTTATTCCGATGAATCTCATTGTTGTTTATTGTACTGAAACGTGTATACCTGTTAGAATTACGCCACCATAATTGCAAAATAATAAGTGAATACATAAGAATTTGTAACATGGACTTACTTATCTTGTCTTTATTTACGTCCATTGGGGAACAATCTCTTACAACTTATCTCTCGGCGATTTCTGGGTTGGACCAGTACTTTGCGCCTGGAAAATCCTTGCCACAACGGTGTTCTATAACACCTTCCGATATACAGTCATGTAGGTCACCTAGTGTATATTCATTTACATTCAAAATAAACAAGAAATTTCGGAGGCCAGTCTGTGAATATATTCTAAAACATTAAACTTATACATCTAACATGGGTGTTCAATATACAATATATTTTTAGTTTATATGAATATCTTGATCATTAATCCGATGAAAGAAGTGGTCAGAAATAAGTCATAATGTTACAGCAGTAATAGGTCTCTGAAGTCCAACAATAAAGTCCAACATAGATGTCCAAATACACTGTATATGATAACATGTGTGAATAAAATCCAATATTTGAAATCAAATATATTAAGATTGTAACGCCAGGCTTTTGATCTGAATTCAGTTTGACAATGGAAACTGTTTTGAATCATACAGAGAAATCAACCAAATATTTAAATGAATAGGACGGAATGTATTTTTATTAACTCCATCAATTTACAAGACAACTCAAACATGCAAACATACATAATTAAATAAGTCATGTGATTTGGTTGCAAATACATATGGTTGTGTCATTTATATAGTACTAACTATGTCTTAGAAGAGATGGGAAGGGGAGTCGATTGATTAGATATTATCTTTCGAGTTTGGGGAAGTGGGGATGCATAACTAATATTAATAAAGGCATTAACATAGCACGTCTAAGTGGGCGTTATCACCGGCAATTCATTAAATAACCTAGAATACTACCAGACGACTATATAATCAAACCCATTGAAATAAAAAAAAGTATTCATGCCATTAGCAGATGTTCAACTTATGAATATAATATACATAAAGAAATACTAAAGTTATTTTGAAATAAAAATAATAACTTAATAAATAACAGTTTTATGTAAAAAAAATCGCATTTGAATTATGAAAAGGTGATATGTAATGATTTAAATTTACAAATGACAAGGTACGGAATGATTAAACATAGTTCAGCATTACTGAAAGTCTTCGAACAATATATAATAATTTAAAAAGAGGGAGAGACAAAGACAGAGATGAAAGAAAAAATGTTAAGTTGTAGCGCAAATTATTTGGCTGAAAAAAGTATTTTTATAACAGAATTATACACCCAGTTTAAAAATAAATTCCTTGTAGCAATATTCTGGTTATACTAGTATGATACTTGTCAGTAATAATGAAATACTGGAAATGCAAATACTGCGCAGTCAGTGTTACATAAACAAGAAAATATTAAAACAAAATGTTTTAATGGACGGCTTACAATAAGCATAATGCCTGTCTCTCTTCTATCGCTTTTATCTCATAACCTAACCTGTTTAATTGGTCTATGATTTAAATCAGATGGAGGCAAATACAAATTAATAAACGAAAAATAATGAATGTATAAAAACTAATATTTAAAACATACTAAACATAATAACCCCAAGAATTTCCAAAATTATTTTAAAATACTTATAACTGCATTGTGTCAAGTTTAAAACGAACTTATCAATACTTTCATTCTTTTATTAAGCTTTTTTTATATAATGCATCATATTTTACTTCTTTTTCTTTTGATAAAGAAATTTAAATAAGATCTGATAATAATAAAAAAAAATGCAAAATATAACGGTCCAAACTGGAAAAGAACTCCTTGCATAAAAAAAAAAATCTGATCGGCTCGCTAATTCCATAACCGTAGAACATTGGTGCAAATGAGGTTAATCATAGGTAATTAACTGTATCACAACAGCAACAGTACACAGTTCCACAGTTCACATTTCTCTACACCAATCGTTTTACGGTAACAGAACGGAACTTTTTTTTTTTTTTTTTAAATATTCTTGATTAAGTGTAAAACTTCCTGTTTAATTGAAACTGTACCAAAGTAATTGAAATTGTTAACTGTTTATATGGGAAGACCATTATAATTCCAAACCTCATCCGCTTTCAAAGGACCGCATTTACGAAAAACCGATTTTTGTCTTCTCACAATTAACCTCCAAGTCCCAGTTGCAACAGTTTTCATGTATTTTATTCAAATTTTCCTGAAGTTCTGACGGCGATTTGCCAAAAACGACTAAATCATTAGCAAAATAAAGAACAATGAGCATTAAATCTTCTATTATTCTATTACTAACTAATTTTGCGTAGGATCCACTAAAAACAATAATTATTCCATGTCCTCTATAAAATGTTTTCGCCTTTCAATAAACCAATTGCATTTTCGAAAAAAATCTGAATAACTATTGCATTTTTAACACATGACTTGATTTTACTATTTTTAATAATTCTGAGTACTTCCCGTTCAGTCCTAACCTATACAATTTGAGCCACTGAGTATTTCTATTTACGTTATCAAAAGCGTGTTTAAAATCTACAAAACCTGTTACACATTGATAAGATAAACATTACGCATAACTTATTCCACATATCATGTAATAAACAAACAATCATTATTATAAAACTTAAAAAAAACAACTATTTAAAACAAAAAATTTCCCCAATCACATAGAAATTATCGCTCACTGAAATTATTTCAATCAACGCCCCAAACAATCACATAGAAATTATCGCTCACTGAAGTTATTTAAATCCAAGCTTTACATTCGACTGCAATACCAATTTGCACATGCGCCAACGGAAGTGAAAACCTATTTTAATTGAACATACTAATATATACACAATACTCAACAACAATAATTTATATACAGTACTGAATACCGTAAAAAAACATAAAAAACACACCCAGACTTTAAATAAAGTATCATCAATATCTGCGGTAGAACAGAAGATCAACTTTATTCCATGTTATGATTGAGTAATAAGTTAAGTGGACGTATATGTCTCAAAGTGTTTTTTATACCTTCCAAGCCAGTGTCACGTTTTCGGAATGGTGTATATTATCTGAAAAGTAAACAAAAATCTAAAAAACTAGAGGACAAGATTATTATGATATAATTATTCATAATGATATTACATAATTGGAATATTAATCTTTTTTATGATTTATTTTGTTCAACCTAAACATTTTATTTATCGAAACGTTTGAATATGATAATTCAAATTAAATCAAGATTTTATTTATATACATTGCGTAAGTCCCACATAAGTGGGAAATATTAGCCGTACAGCTAATACAATATTCATGAAACAAAGGTAGCACGTGATATATTGGAAAACGGCTATGCTTATATAATTGTTACAATGTTATACACTTAGGGGAGCGAGATTATTTAATATTTGAATATTTTACATTATATATTATTTTTGTATAAAAATACATAAGCGTTTAATGAAATTCTTCTACCATATACAAATATAATTTCTGTCAAATGCGAAAGACAAAAAAAGGTCAATGAGATCTTCATCAGTTAGAAATAATATTCTTTTTTACTAACAGGAATAAAATCTGGTGTTAGAGAAGTGAATTAATGTAGTATAGACTGCTCCCTATATTGTTAGCATTATGTACGTGTAAAAAAAATGAATCACCTGATGACTCACGCATGGCTTAATCCACATGTTTGTTAAAAATAACAAATCTAAATATCGGATTTTACAAAAATATTCAAGTGTCAAAGGGAAAAATTGTATATAAATGGCATGATTTCTTCTATAACATTGATAGTTTTGTTTAAAATTGTTATTGGGGTTAATTGACCAGCCAGTAACACAACTGCAAAGAATTACTGTATATCTAGTGTTGACTGTGTGAATATTGCGGATAAAAAGTAAGTTTGTTAAGTACATAGGTCCTCCTCAGTTTCAAAATGATATTTTTTTTTTCAATCATGTTTACATATAACTAGTCTAGCATTATAACGACTGATATACACTTTGTACAAACAAACATGTAAATATGCTCCAACAGAACTTGTATCCGCCTGTGTGAGTGTATGTGCGCATGCGTGTAGATGGAGTGTCTATAGGAAAGGCCATTTAATACAATGTATAAAAAAGGTTCTGTATGTCTGTTTTAATTAGTTTAAACATATTTTATGGCCGTATATATGATAGTTTTAAAACTTTGGAAATATTTGCAAAAAAGGCAAAAGGGTCTGACCACAAGTTTTTACAACATTAGTATCGGTCAATTCCTTAGAAATACTTGTTCAGTTTTAATTGAAATTAAAGACAGATAACAAGTACAGTGTTTAATGGAGTCTTTAGCAATAACTTCATGAAATTTTACCTCTTTCTTAGGCTTCTTCAACGTGTAAATTAACCTCCAAAATGTATGGGTGGTGCTGGTGGGATACTCATGGAAAAGTGCGTCGGCATGGAAACCTGCATGGCGTCCATCTTGACCCGTCCCCCGAGAGCCCCATTGACATCCATCAATGCCGGCTCACAGAACCTTAGTGACTTGGAAGCAAGGAAAGCATCCGGTTGTTGTCCGGCTGTTTCGCACGGTTTGCAGCGATGCATTTGAAGCTCAAACTTGTGACGAATCTCTCTTGTAGCACCTTCGGTCATGGAAGGAAGAAAACCTTGTGGTTCAAGCACTTCCTGGTGATCATTCAGAAATGCTCTCTTGAAAGCCGCGTTTTCCTTATTTACAATTTTCTCCACTGTGTCATTTGGCATGTCAAATTCGCCACAAACCAGAACTGGTTTCTGAGTTTCCATGGCAACACGTTGGGTGTATTTTGTCACACTTTCTGCCATTTTAAGCTTGTCTTTAGACGACGCATTCTGGAAGTACTTCTCGTGCCAGGAGACAACAGAAAATTCTTTTACAACACTCCTTGGAATGGGCGCTTGTGTTTCAACTTCAACAAATGGTGTAACGATTTCGTTTCTATTAAGCCCAGGAAGATCATTAGATAGGCTCTGGCCGAGATTTTGATTTCTCATTCTGACCCGGTTTGTGTCATACAACATAACCGTGTCCCCACTGTTCGGGGCTAGGACGTGCTCATACCCACTAACATCCCCTCTCTTCAACTCATTAAGGTTTCCCTGAACAAAGCATATTTCTGGTTTGGAACTCTCTATCAATGATTGCAGATACTTTATCCTCGCAGAAGGCGGTAGGTTGTTTAGAGCCTTTTTGGAGCTATTCAAACTCAGGAATGACAACTTGTCGGTTTCAAAACCCATTTTTCTGAAACAATTATTTGATGTAATTCGTCTCATAACTTTGTGTAATTTTGAAAAATGTTATTGATTCTAAAAAGTCGAATTAAAATATCACTTAAACTAATGTTATGCCTAGAATTATGCTATGTTGGTATAAAGTACCGGAAACTGAGCACTTATTTTACGTTTGTAAATGTTTTCTTCATTTCTTTTTTGATAGATAGAGGAGCGGAGACTTGAATTGAGATACGTAAAGTTCTATATTACACGGTAGGTTATTTTTCTGCTTATTCATAATTGGCAAATAGATAAATCTTTATTTTTAGTAACATGAATATGTGATACTATTCTTGCTTATATTCAAATGCAAATATTGATGAAAAAAAGTCACCGTAAAACAGAATTTGATCATTGCTATATTTGCTTCACCGCTTTGATCAATGAAACAATAATAAATGGCACATGTCAAATTTGGCAATTTAGATAGAGGGATCAATTAGATAACTTAAAGTAGGTACTGTAACATGAGAAAGAACGAATCAATTTAAACGAAAAACTAATATTAGCGCATTTTGTTAAATGTAAGTCAGTATTTCCATCACTCGATAGAAATGACGTCTAAATGACGTCTAAATCGACAATGAAAACAAATTTTAAACTACTGGTTAAAACACGTAATGTTAAAGTGAAAATGTATCATCAAATAGTAAAGACCTTTGTATACTTTCTTTCGTTCCATCTATCCAGAACCTATTTCAAAACAAAATAAAAAATAAATGAACTGAATTACCTCTGAGGTTGGTGGTCAATAGCGAATGAATGATCTCACGGAAATGTTATATTACACACTGCGTGCTTACATATATATGCTTCTGAAATTGGAATACCACATTTCCCATTTCTATCGCTGATGTATTAGGAAATTCAAAGATGAATAAGAACTCGAAAATCCCTCTTTACATGCTAAATATATGGATTACTCATATTAATATAGGATAGAGTACACCCGTAATTAGCTGGACGTCGCTATATGATTGAAATACTATAACCCCAATACAACAGCAACATAGGATAGAGTACACCCGTAATTAGCTGGACGTCGTTATATGATTGAAATACTATAACCCCAATACAACAGCAACATAGGATAGAGTATATAGACATTTCTACAGACAGTATAAGACCGAGACATGCGTACACTGAGTTAAATATTTTGTTCGGGTTTAACGTCCCACCGACAGTATTCAAACCATTTGGAGACTTTTATATATACATGAGACAAATATAGTACTGCCACACTACAATATCACGTCAGTTATATCATCCTTACACCGGGCATACCAGTCCCTGGAACTTCCCTTATATGCTGATCGCTAAGCAAGGGAGCTAACCCTGTACTATTTTTATGACTTTGGTATTTCGCGGCCTGGGATCGAACCCATCACCTACGGGACCGGTTCCAAAAAGACATGTCTACTAAAATTATGTCATTGATTTAGTCTCTCTCTCTCTCTCTCTCTCTCTTATCTTTAAAATTGTCCTAGTGTTACGAATAGTAGTAGATAACGGAATGTGTTGGGGTTAATTCGTTTTGTGGGAAAATCAGTTAACTTAAATATAGACACATATCATTTAAAAACACAAATATAGTACAGCTGTTAGCTAAAATAAGATATGATATTTGCTTACGTAACCTATATCATACGTACGTTTATGTAAATTCCAATGACCGAAATGTGGAAAAAAACCTTGGAAAGTACATCAATGTATTTTCAGGAAGTACATCTGGCTCCTATTCTATATACCAATAATACTTAGCGTTAAGTATTATTTTAATTTGGTAGAGAGTATTTACTTTTTTATGAGAAAGTCTAAAAAAAAGACTTAGCTGACATAACTTTTTACTTAAATATCTAATAGTTTCTGATGAGAAATAAACGCTAAGAATGATGAAAATTGCCCGCCCCTAAACATCTTTGTATTTTAGTATGGATGGTGGATTTCAAGACTACTCCGTTGACATGTAAAAACGAGAACTTGCTGTACTGGATTCTTAAAATATATCTATCTTATGAATATTTATGTTTATACCTTACTTTGAGGAAATATGTATACTCTATATATTTCTGTTGGTGAAAACAATTTCATGATCTCTCTCCCTGTCTCTCTCTGTCTCCCTCTCTTTTTCTCTCTCTCTCTACTGTATCATTTTTTTCCTTTTTTTCTTTCCAGCTCATCTATCTTTTCTATTTACTGACCTTAAATATTATTTCATATTTTGTGTAAACAGAGTGTTGCAATTCATTCGTGTGAACCTATCACATTTCATTTTAATTAATTTCTGAAATCCCAATGACCCAGTATAAGGGGGGGGGGGGTTCCTTGGAAAGTACTCGATAAAACGGCTGCATTTAAAACATACAACGCAATAGTTGTGTGTGTGTTTTTTTTTTCAGGGTTAACTTTTGTTTTACTTTACGACGACGGTCTTTAAAATAATGTTCTCTCTCCCCACCCCCCCTTCTCTCTCTCACGCCGCAGTGATCGGCCACGACTACGTTCGTGCTTACACATTCTTTGGAAAAAATATATCAAGGAAAGTTCCTTCTATGTTACCCTGCGACAAAATATGTGAACGTTTGTTGTTGTTGTTTGTTGTTGTTGTTGTTTTGTTTTGTTTTGTGTGTGTGTGTGTGTGTGTGTGTGTGTGTATTTTCATATTGTTTTTATTTATAATGTTGAACTGTTGAAAATCTATTCTTACCAAAAGAGGACGAATTGCTTTGTCTTGACGTTAAAAAATATGGCATCCGATTGTTCAATAGTGTTAATATGACATTTCCTAGATGAGTTTGACCATTAGACTTGCGAATATCCTGCAATTGATCGCAGAGGATTGTATCCTAGTGAGAATGCAGCAAATAAGGAAGCCCCAATTGATGTATTGTTGTTGTTGCTTTAAGGATCTGTGTTTAGGTCTAGGACTCTGGTTCACCTTCATATCAGGATAGGGGCAAGGTTAATACATATATCTTTTGATATTTAGATGTGAGATAACAGTATTTATAACTCAAGATAACAATGTTAGGCTCTCAAGTAGACATCGTCTCCAAATGACTGAAATACTGTTGGTGGGACGTTAAACCCAATTAACAAACAAACAAACAATGTTAGGCAACAGACGCATCTGACATTGTAGGGGTCAATGTCAAGTTATTAAAATCATGTTATCATCTTTTCAACTTTTTTTCCCTCTATATCTTTCTTTCTTTCCTACGCAAAGGTCTTCACGTTCATAAAAGGTAATCGGGACTTTAGTTTTTTACCCTATTTTTTTTCTCAAGATATTACTATAACCATTTAATTAACATGTTAACTAATGGTAGTGCAACAGCGTATGAATGTCCGACCGTTCGAATAGGGAGCTGTTTGATTAGCTCCTCGGAGTCAAAAGAACATGTATACAAATTGTAATAGTGCAGGGACATATAGGAATGATTCGGACATAATGCTGGATAATGACATGACATTACGGAGCTCGTATGTCTTTTGCGATTGTCTGTTACGATTTCGGTATATCTAAATGTTTTCATTCATCCCTCTCTCGACCAAGTACTATTAAATTAACACATTTTGGGATTCAATTAAATCATCAATACTCTGTGTTTTTGTTTATTTATTAACAAAACAGAAAACTATTATTGATTCAGTCTGAAATCTGTCAAATACTGAAACCTTTAACGTTTAATTAATCTTATGTACATGTTAAACATATACTCCGTTTTCTTTCAATTATTTGGAAATGGCAATATTACTACACAATTCACAAATCACCAATTTACGAAATAGAATTTTCATGTTAAACATATTCAAAATATACCCAGTCAAGTATCTTTAGTTAAAAAAGTGTGGCTCATTAAAACGTTTTACATAAATGGCAATAATATGTTCGTCGGAAAACTGTCAACATTGTCTTTGTAGATGGGTTGTCATTGCCCGTCAGTCTTACATTTGTGACCAGCAGATATTATCTCTTATATCTTTCTTTTCAGGCGTTGATACATTATATATAACAACGCCTCTTAAGGCAATTACTTAGCCAGTTTTCTATCTGCCTCTTCTCAACTGCATCATTTCTGAAACACCAGCAACCGTTCATTTGCTTTAATACATTGTTTGTATCTATAGTTTAACCCAGTCACACTTTGTTCATTTACATTTCATCTCTTGGGAATCAAGTTCTTACAACTTAAACACTAATCCCTATTAAAGGTTCCTTGGTTGAACCAGTACTTATCACCTGGAAAAATTCATGACCCTTACTGGTGTAACCAGTAACCTTCGGATCCGCAGTCGGGTACGTTACCACTTGAATACTGCGCCCTCCCTCTTCACTCAACACCAAATGGTAGGTTACTTAACTCCTCTACCGTAACATACGCTGTCTTCTGTTTGACCATAATGTGGATACCCATCGCCTTTGTCTCTAGTCAAGTCGTCTTTGTCATTGTCAATGTTTGTCCTGCCAATAGTAATTTGTCCACATTAACCACCATGGTGTCTAGGTGGACGCACTGGTATGTCCATATGTGTTTTTGTAGGACAATGTTTCTGCAGCGTCTTCATCTGCACTTTCCTTCCAGTCAGTTGTTCCACATTCATCAATGATGGTTCTTTCAGTTCCAGCTCCTTAGAGGCCAAGAAGAAGTCTGGAACTTGAACTTCCTCCTCTTTGAGACTGACTTTCTTCTCAAACGCCTTGCAGCGGAAAACCTCCAACTCAAACTTGTGGCGCAGGTCACGTGTTGCCCCATTCGTCATAGAGGGAAGGAACCCTTGTGGCCCTAAATGCTGTTGCCACCCCTGGAGAAAGCCTTTCTTGTGGAACTTATTCTGCTCCCTAACAATATTCATTATTTCATTAAATGTTATGGGGAATTCTCCGCAGATCAGGACCGGGTGACCAGTGGTCAAGGCCACCCTCTCGGCGAAGATGACCATGCTTTCACTCATCTGTGTTTGTTGTCCTTTGCTAACGGCGCTCTCCCACATCTGATAGTGCCAAGAGATGGCACTAAATTGTTTAATGATACTTTTCGGATTTGGCGCCAGTGTCTCAACCTCAACAAACGGACAGACAATATCTTCGTAGGAGAGACAAGGTAGTTGTCCAAAAGAGTTCAAATTAAACCTGGGGTTCGACATCTGGATTCTCTCGGCCTTGTAGAGCAGAACCGTCTCGTTGTTGGTCTGGGTCATATACTGTTGATATCCGACCACCACGTCTTTGCGCGTCTCACCCTTGTCTCCCGGCAGGAAGCATATGTCCGGCTCGGCATTGTCGAGGATATCTTGTAAGTATTTAGTCCGGTGAGAAGGTGGGAGACTAAAAAGTCCCTTTCTCGAGCTGTTCATGCTCACGATAGACAGTGAATCAACGCCCATTTTCTGTAACAGATAAAAAAGAAATATCTTTCAAAAGATGGAGATTAAAAAAGTGGAGAACTGGTTATATATCTACGAATTCAATTATTTGTGAAATATTTAATTGTGGGAGGTCAAAGTGAGAACAGAAAAAAAGCGATTGATATAGTACCATCAGTGGAGGCAACATTTTTGTAAAGAAGTGGACTATAATCGTCTGTCATTCTTACGGACACAGTGAAACGGACTATAATTTACTGCAGATAATTATAACGTTTGACCCGAGACAGGACGCAATGTTCATCTAGGAGAATGTCAGAGTTCAGAGGAATAATTCCGAGGAATAATTTAAAAAAATATCTTGAACAAGAAGCATACATTTCAGCTAGTTGTCATCGGAAAAGATATGTTTACTAATGAAAATCATTCAAAGGTCTCATTTGGGCTTATCTTGCGTCATCAATGTAAATAAGCCAAATGTGAGGTTAGACAGATATGCCGAGAAGTTATTAAGAAAATATATTCGTTTTCGATTTCACCATAATATGTAGTTTTTTGATATACACGTAATATGAATTATCAAAAATGATTTTGCACGCGGTCATTTGAACAAAGATAGATTTACTCGCATCATATTCACTACATCATATACAATAAAAATAAGTTGAATCAATAAATAAGTAATCATGTATAAGCAAAGGCCTAAACCAAAATATATCGTAAATCCCGGCGCAAAGTCTCGTAGGTGCACGTTAGAACGAGAGTTATTTTTATTCTTTTCCTTTAAGAAACTTATTAAACTAAAATTGGACTACAAATAAAAGGTTTAGTTAAATTCCTCAAAACACGACTCTATAGTTGCTACCATAATATTCTACCAAGAAAATGTATTCACACTTCAACAATAAAATTTAATACTTACGGTACCGAATTAATATAAAGGTGACTAAAATGTTGTTAAAATTTTGAAATGTTTTTAGACTTTAACGACCTTAAAAAAAAGCGGTCGCGGCGCATCTCTTGGTTTTACGATCTTTGTACTCGTATTAGCTAAAACACATAAATTGTTGATGTTAATAAAAACTTCTGATTTAAATTTTAAAATATTCAAGCAAACATTCTGATATTTATTGTTTAAGATTTACACGTATGCTATCAATGTATCTTTATATTATGATTAAAGAAAAACAAATGAAATAGATACGTACCGGTTAATCCTTTGTATCCTCACTGTGCTATAAAATTATTACAAAGTTATATCCGGTAATTCTTACGTTGTTACTGGTAATTCATATGTATCACGCTGTTGCCTTAATGCGGTTTGTGGAGACATTAACTTCTTATATATACCGGCTAGGGATTCTGAAACATACGTAATCTTAGGGATTTCCGATTATATTGAAAATCCCAAATCTATAAATAAACATCAGATGTCTGAGATTATATCTAAAAATAGCTTTCTGACGGTTGTATTGTGCTATGGTCCAATTCAAAAGATAGAAACCAATCTATTGTTGGTATAAATGGACAATGTATGTGAGTTTTTTTTATGTGTCATTACATTAAATAATGTCAGACAATATATATCTACATAATTAACAACTTCAATACTGAAATGTTAGCATTACACTGTACGTGTAGGGACTAGGGATCATTTTATCTTTTTTTAGCAGACGACACGTGTATTTTTAACTTTCATATGGCACACTTACTCTGATTTTCAGAAAAAAGCAACCTGAAAATAACCATGATTCAGAGAGCAGACACGAGTGACCCTGGCGGGAATTAAACCAACAGCTTTGAGGGGCTAGGAGATAGTAAGTTAGCGATAATGACCATTTTGCAACCCCATCGTAGGATTATGACTGAGACCTTTAGAAAAGAGGACTTGCAGTCTTTATATGTAACTATGAAGATAGAATAAGAACGTTTACACAGCCGTACTGATACGTTGTGCAATACAAACGTCAGAGGGACAGAGATATAAAAACAGAGATATACACACAGGTGTGTGTGTGTGTGTGTGTGTGTGTGTGTTCATTGAGAAAACCTGGAATCCCAAATGCATTGTCTAGGGTTACACTTTAAATGCTGCATTGTACCCTGTCCTTATATTTGCATTATTACCTCCAGATTTACGCAACAGTCTTTACGTTTGATCTAATTCAGGACACATTTAGGATGATTTAGTATGTAACCCATGAAACAGCGTGCATATCGAGTGCAAAAAGGTGATCATGAGTGTCGTATAGGTTTATCCATCCAATTATGACAGATATGAGATGATTGCTTTGACCTATAATATACAATCATCTAATTAATGCCTTTAGCATACCAATTAATATATGTATAACTTCTACATATATACGGAGGTAAGTATATACCTATGATCGAGTGGTATTATGATACTTTGTGAACCAGACTCGAATTCCACCAACAATACTTATCGTTAAATATTCCTGGATAAGGTAGAGACTCATTCCGCCATTCTTTTTTTTTTCCAAAAAGTATTTGTTAGAAACAAGAATGAGGAAATATTTCACTTAGCATGTAATTATTACTTAGCGCTTAGGTAATTGGTATTTTCGCGTGTCAGGTGCCACTTTCAACAACATTGCTTAGCGTATGTAATACTTATAAGTGCATAGTGACATATTTCAAAATTCTTTTTCAATACATAAATAATATGTTATTCCATGACAAGTAGTGTTATTTAGTATGGTTATCATGTATGTGAACTCACTCATAACCATAGTAATTAAAAAATGGAAGTAGCTTGATAAATAATTTTGGTTGACATGGCTTTTAATTCATACGTGAACGTTTATTGCTCACCTGAGCACCTAGTGCTCATGTGAGCTCTGTTCGACGTCCACAATTGCTTTAAACGACATCTCCTCCGAGACCACTGGGCCAAAGTTGATGAAACTAGTCTGTGATTTTCCTTGCCTGAATCTCTACCGAAGTTGTTTAAATGGTTCCAGTCCATTTCATATCAGGGAGCTAAAAATAGATTTTAAAAGTGAAATTTTAAAATCTTCTTCCCCGTATCAGCTTAGATAGTAGATCTCTTCCAAGTTTGTTCAAATCATGACTCAAGGGTCAAAAGTGACCCCGTCCCAGCGGTCACTTGACTTTACATAGTTTTATATAGGAAAAAATCCTGTCAGAAACGACAAGGCCTGGAGGTTAGATATTTGGTGTGTAACATGGCAAAGTGCACCTGTACTAAGTTTGTTTAAATCATGGCCCTTGCTTCAAAATTGGCTCCGCTCCCGGCTAAACTTGGTTTTTATAGACTTTCATAGGAAATACTTGAACAAATCTACTTGTCAGAAACTGCAAGACATATAGCTTAGATATTTGGTGTATGGCATTGTCTGTTGGATCTCTTACCTATTTGTTCAATTCATCGCCCTGGGATCAAAATTGTTTACGCCATAGGGTTGGTTGTATAAAGATTTACATAAAAAAAATTCGTATGAAACCATAAGGCATAGGACTTAGATATTTGGTGTGTAACATGGTCTAGTGGACCTCTTCCTTTGTTCAAGTCATGGCTTTGGGGTAAAAAAATGGGTCGCTTGGTTATAGACTAACATAATTAAAAACCAATATTCTTGTCAGGAACCACAGTGCCTGGAGCTCTTATATTTGGTGTGAAGTCATCTACCATTTTTTTTCAAATCATGGTGCTGGGGTTAAAGTTGCCAGTGGTCACTTGATTTTATATTGACTTATATAGGGGGAAATCCTCATCTTGAAACAAAAAAGCCTGGAGCATAGATATTTGATGTGTGCAATTCTCTAGTGGTTTTTAACATTTATTTTTCAATTCATGACACTGGGGTCGAAGTTGGACACGCCCGGTGTTGACTTGTTTTTACATATCTTATATAGGGAGCTATGACCTTCAGTTTTGGATCGCAGGATACAGTTTTGTATGTGGAGTTTTTGTTTGTTTGTTGGGTTTAACGTTCAACCGACAGTATATCAGTCATTTGGATGTCTACTTGAGACAGATATAGTGCTGCCACACTGCAGTATCACTCCATAGACATGTAGCATGATACCACACCCAGTCACATTATCCTGATACCGGGCAAACCAGTCCTGCAAATATCCTTTTAGGCTGAGCGCCAAGCAATGGAGCTATAACAGTACAAATTTTATGATTTTGGTATGTCGCGGCCGGGGATCGAAAACGACCTCACGAAACTTTGTGACACGAATAGTATTTGTGCTACAGACTTGATACTTCATGTATATATTATTCCGGACATGAACTTGCGCACCTGAAAATTTTCATCGAAACGCCTTCGAATTTGAGTTATGGGCCTTTGTTTTTGAAAATATGGAATTTTATGTTTGTGACTCACTTAACTATGAAAGTATTTGTACTACGGACTTGAAACTGCAGATGTACGGATGTACGTACGTACGAACGAACGGAGGGATAAAGGCAAATCTATAACACCCCCCCCCCCCACACACCCACACACCCTTTTGGATTGGGCAATAAAACAACACTTTTTTCTTGTTTAGTATAAATCAGTTTTCATAGAAGCAGCTCAGTAACTCCTAAATAATCTGCCTGTTTGACTTAAAAAAGGCGTGTTCGTTATTTCGAACAAACAAATCTACTCAATATTTTTGTGGTTGAAATCTCTTTCCCTCCCTCTCTCCCTCTCTCTCTCTCTCTGTCTTTTATCATTCTTTGTTTTCTCTTTTTCTTTCCCTCTCATCTCTATTTTCTATTTACTAATTTTAATATTTTTATGATATATTTTTATGATTTCATGGTTTGTAAAAAAAGCAGAAGTGCTAACATTTACAGTATATTAATGTCAATCATAAATATTATCATTTCAGGCTGAATGAATAAAAGAAGAAGAAAAAAACTGTACCGTTTATGTGTCTTGCTATACATTCATGCGATCATTTCTGAAACGCCTGTCAGGTTGCTCTTTAAACTGCTTTCAGAAATCCCAATGACCCAGTTTAAGGGGAATTTCCTTGAAAAGTACACGTGCAATAAGTCAATAAATCGGCTGTATTTTAAAAAATACTTCGCAATCATTGTAAATGCTTTTGATTTTGTTCGCTTTTTTTATTTATCTATTTTTTTATATTAGTATACATTTAAGGTTTTGTTTCACATTACGACGACGCTCCTTAAAAAGATGTTTTCTCTATCTCTTATGCAGGATTGTTCAGCTACAGTATGACACTGCGGTCGTGGGTAATAAAATTGTGTCTTTTCGTTGTGTCATTACAGATCCTCACGTTTATTTATGAGACTAAAAAAGTAAACGGTTTTTATCTATTATTATTTATAATGCTGATGATTTATGCTAACCAACAAATGATGATTATTGTTCTTGGCATCCGATTGTTCAATGGTATTGACATGTTTTAGATAAGTTTGTAGATTAGATTATTGCATATCACGCAATTAATCGCAGAGTATCAGCCCTAGTGATAATGTAGTGAATAAGTAAGCTTCAACTTGAAACAATGTTTTTATGAAGGGCCTAGCGGGATCTCCCTCCGTATCAGGAATGGGGGCAGAGAAGTGTTGTCCGACCCCCCCCCCCCCCCCCTCCTTAACAAAAAACAAAACAAAAAAACAACAACAACAACATAACAAATATCGTTTGATATTTAAAGATAACAGTATAACACTGTAATTAAACCTATACCGAATGTTAGGTAACACACGTCTGACATTGTAGGGGTCAATGTCGTATTATTTATAGTATGTTATTATCACATTATTTTTTTATCTCTCACTCTCTTTCTCTTTCTCTCTCGCTTTCTGTATTACTCTATCTCTCTCTTTTTCTGTCTCCCTCTCTCTTTTAAATTTTCACGTTAAAAAAAGAAAATCAGGGTTTATCATACTTAGTTTTCCCCTATACCTCTGTTCTCTTTTTCTAGATATTACATTTTTTTTATTAAGATGGTTACTAACGGTAGTGCAACAGCGTCCAATCCCGGAGCGAAAGTTTTTTGTCGCAATCTCAGAGGCGATCTACCAAAGGTTGTAAGTATACAAATGGAAATAGCATTGATCAATGTATATATTTGGGGATTCAGTGAAAACATCAATACTCTTGAAATCACTGGGGTTTTTTTTTATTATTTATTTGTTAACAGTAAACAATCATACAATCAATTTGAATGAAAGTCATGTCAAATACTGCAATCAATAACGTTAAATACAATAATGTACATGTTAAACTGATACTCCGTTTTCTTTCCCTTTAACGGCAAAGGCCATATGACTTCAAAATTCACAAATCACTAATTTACGAAATTAAATTCTCATGTTAAACATCTTCATAATATATACAGATAAGCATCTTTAGTTTAAAAAAAGGGTGGCTCCTTTAAACGTTTTACATAAAATTTAATGGCAATAACATGTTCTTCGGAAAACTGTCAATATTGTCTCTGTAGATGGGACCATCAGCTTTATATTTGTGACCAGCAGATCTTATGACTGATAAATACATCAAGCGTTGATATGTTATATAATAACAATGCCTCTTACGGCAATTACGTCGCCAGTTTTTTATCTGCCTCTTCTCAATTACATCATTACTGAAAAAAAACCTCCAAACGTTCACTTGTTTTTATACATTTAAAATTTACAGTTTTAACCGGGTCATACTTCTTTTACCATCATTAATTTACATCGATTGGAGAATCAGTTCTTACACTAACCCCTCCTGATGGTTCCTTTGTTGGACCAGTACTTATCGTCTAAAAACTTCCTTGACCTCAACGGGGTTCGAGTTTCTAAACTTCCGATCCGGAATCGGGTATGTTACCACTTGAATACTGCGCTCTTCCTCTTTACTAAACACCAATTGGTAGGTTACTTAACTCCCCCAAGCGTAGCATACGCTGTCTTCTGTTTGACCATACTGTGTATACCCATCGCCTTTGTCTCTAGTCAAGTCGTCTTTGTCATTGTCAATGTTTGTCCTGCCAATAGTAATTTGTCCACATTAACCACCATGGTGTCTAGGTGGTCGCACTGGTATGTCCATATGTGTTTTTGTAGGACAATGTTTCTGCAGCGTCTTCATCTGCACTTTCCTTCCAGTCAGTTGTTCCACATTCATCAATGATGGTTCTTTCAGTTCCAGCTCCTTAGAGGCCAAGAAGAAGTCTGGAACTTGAACTTCCTCCTCTTTGAGACTGACTTTCTTCTCAAATGCCTTGCAGCGGAAAACCTCCAACTCAAACTTGTGGCGCAGGTCCCGTGTTGCCCCATTCGTCATAGAGGGAAGGAACCCTTGTGGCCCTAAATGCTGTTGCCACCCCTGGAGAAAGCCGGTCTTGTGAAACTTATTCTGATCCCTAACAATATTCATTATTTCATTAAAGGTAATGGGGAATTCTCCGCAGATCAGGACCGGGTTACCAGTGGTCAAGGCCACCCTCTCGGCGAAGATGACCATGCTTTCACTCATCCTTTGTCTGTTGTCCTTTGCTAACGGCGCTCTCCCACATCTGATAGTGCCAAGAGATGGCACTAAATTGTTTGATGATACTTTTCGGATTTGGCGCCAGTGTCTCAACCTCAACAAACGGACAGACAATATCCTCGTAGGAGAGCCACGGTAGTTGTCCAAAAGAGTTCAAATTAAACCTGGGGTTCGACATCTGGATCCTCTCGGCCTTGTAGAGCAGAACAGTCTTGTTGTTGGTCTCGGTCATATATTGTTGATATCCGACCACCACGTCTTTGCGCGTCTCACCCTTGTCTCCCGGCAGGAAGCATATGTCCGGCTCGGCATTGTCGAGGATATCTTGTAAGTATTTGTCCGGTGAGAAGGTGAGAGACTAAAAAGTCCCTTCCTGGAGCTGTTCATGCTCACGATAGACAGTGAATCAAATCCCATCTTCTGTAACAGATAAAAAAAATTGAGAATAAAATAATGGAGAAAATAAAAAATTATATAATGTACAAATTCAATTACCTATAATGCATTTAATTCTTGGAAGTCATAGTTAGAAAAGACGAGGAAAACATTTGGTAAAGCATCAACAGCGGAGTAAACATTACCATAATAAGTAGACTATAACCGCTTTCATTCTTACGGTGACATGACACACACAATCGTGACAAAGAAGCCTACATTTAAGCTAGATGCCATCTAATTTAATCACAATAAGTAGAATGTAATATGAATTGTCAAGAAATGATTTTGCACTTGATCTTTTGATTATAGAGAGATTATTTAGCTTCATATTCAATACAATAAAAATACGTTCAACTAGCTATGTATGGTACCTTTAATTAGTTTAAACAATAAATTAGTAGTCATGTATATATGGTAAAACATGTAAATAGTTGATGGTTATCAAATATCTGATCCAAATTTTAAAATATTCAAGAAACGTTCAGCGATTTCTTGCTCAAGATTTACACATCTGCTACCAATGTATCTTTATTATAATAAAAGAAAACCAAGAATTGATAATTTACCTTTCAATCCTTGATATATTCGCTATAAAATTATAAACAAATTGTATCCGGTACTTCTTACGTTGTGAGTGGTAATTTATATGTATAGCAACAATTTTAGTAATGCGTTTTGTGGGGAATATTCACGTCTTCTATACTTTAGCCGATGCTTCTGGAACATGACGTAATCTTAGGGATTTGGATTGAAAATCCCAAATCTATAAATAAACATTTGAGTCTGGGGCTAAATCTATTTATAACTTTCTGACGGTTGCATTGTTCTCGGGTCAAATTCAAAAGATAACCAATTCATTTTTGATATATATATATATATATAAGTGAACTTACATTAATTGCTATTGCATCACATATTGCCACAAAATATAATGATACATAATTCTAAATAATGAGACTGCTTAAATTCTCCATACGCGTTGTGATCATTTTAATTTTGAGCAGACGACACACATATTTTGTACTTTCCAATGGCATACTGACCTTAATTTTCAGAAAACTTTAATTTTGATTTTCAGAAAACCTACAGCTCAAAGAGGCTAAGATATTAAGGCAGAAGTCTTGTGAACTCGCTTAATTCGGGGGGTAGGGGTACAGAGAGAGAGAGGGATAAAGAGATAGAGGGAGGGAAAATGTGTAGGCCATTGCGAAAAAAAAACTTTCACCCAGAATCCCCAAAACTACTGCATCCGTTGATTTGAAGTTATAGGCGTTTTTGCTCTAAGGCTAGAAAATGCTTGCATTTACAAAAAAAATATCACTTGAAAGACCATGATTGCAATGTAATAATGGATAGGTTGTTTAAGGTTTGATATTAGGTACTTCACCTGCTTCACAACATATTCAGGATGTACCTGACAGCGTGTTGTTATCTGTGACAAACGATATGGTGTGCAAATACAAATAGTTGATCATGGGTGTCGTATATCATCCATGATCCATTTACTTATTTGTATCCATCCATCCATCCATCCATCCGTCTATCTTTCCATTAATTTAGCCACAACGTTAGAAGAAGTACAACAGGTATTATTTCTTTTAAAATTATCTTTAACTTATAACAACATTGAATAAAAACAGCATAATTATCTATATATTAATTTCTGTACACTTACGGAGGCAATAACCTGTTAATGGTACTCGAGTTGATCCTGTATAAGTGGACACCTGTATTAAACGATCAACATGCATTTAGCGGCAATTATAATATTACCTGGACACCTGTATTAAGCGGTCAACGTGCATAATATTACCAAACTAGCATTTTGTTATATGTTTTACCCTCAGTTAGCGACCGCCTCTGTGATGAGGTCACATTCTCTTTTACCCAACGTAAAATTTCAAAATTCTTGTTTCACGAAATATTCATTGAGAATTTGAATGCTTGTCTATTTGTTATTAGAGCAACGTGAATGAAAAAATACCTCCCAAATTATTTACGTATTACTTAGTGCTAAGTCAAGTCACTGGAATGATACCAGACTAACCCAAATATCAAGTGCCAACTTCACCAACTTTACTTAGCGCTAAGTCAAGTAGCTGGAATGATACCAGACTAACCCTAGTATCAAGTGCCAACTTCACCAACTTTACTTAGCGCCAAGTCAAGTAGCTGGAATGATGCCAGACTAACCCTAAGTATCAAGTGCCAACTTCACCAACTTTACTTAGCGCCAAGTCAAGTAGCTGGAATGATGCCAGACCAACCCTGGTATCAAGTACCAACTTCACCAACTTTACTTAGTGCTGAGTCAAGTAGGTAGAATGATACCAGACTAACCCTGGTATCAAGTACCAACTTCACCTACTTTACTTAGTGCTTATTATTACATAAATATATATTTTGACATATTTCAACATTATTGTTTCCCTAAAAAATATAAATATTCATGAAGTGTTTGCTGATTAGGTAATTATGTATTTGAACTTACTCATAGCCTTAGTAATTTATTAGAATGACCGCTTTTTCCAATACTTGATACATGTATATAGTTTTAGTTGACATAACTTACTTGTGTAATTCATACATTTTTTCCGGTGTTACGGATGTGTTTTGTCAAATTGTTATATATGCTGGCATTGTATATTGAAGCACAGTCAAACCCGTCTTTGGCGGTCAGTCAAGGGAACAAGAGAATGTCGTCGCTTGACAAAGATGATCGCTATATGAGGTTTAAACATTAAACAAAATGCTAGTTTGGTAAAATTTAAACTGGCCGCTAAATGCAGCTTGGCCGCTCAATATAGGTGACAGCAGATACAGGTTCATATTATGTATATCTATCTAAATTGAGAATGGTGGAATGTGTTACTGTTATATATAACTAAGTTCTTTTGATTGAATTCGAGTCAGATTGTGCCTACAAACTATCTTATAAAATAAAGGCCAGGCTCGAATTCCACCTGCAATACTTAGCGCGAAATAATACTTAAATTTCATCATTCTTGTTTTTCTGTTAGAAGTATTAAAACATTTCAATTCTTAATGTATATTGTTCATTAATAAGGTTATGATTTATGTCACTTAGTTTTATACTTAAAAAATAATTTAAAAAATGCAATACGTTTCTACGCTAAGAATTGTTGGTGGAATTTGACCGGGTGGTGTCCAGCTTGTAATAAAAAAAAAAAAAGTCTACGGGTTGGTTGTAATTTTTGTCCAATAGAATGGCTGTACTTTAACACTGCATACAAAATTACCTGTTTGAATAACAATGAGGTTATGTCCGGGTTTCGGATGGTGGTGGTTTCGATTTTTCCTGTATGGTGCCTAAGTGACTTGAGTGTATATTGGACGGGGCCATGGAGACATCGATTACCTACATGTGCTTCAAGACTACCTCGTTGTATGTTTAACTGAAAATTTAAAATACTTATCGACTCGTGATTCGGTCATTCTACCATGTTTACAAAAAAAGCTACGTCCCTGATACCCTTTTGTCGGAAATACTAACGGTATTTACCAAAGTTAAGGGTGTTCACCTGTCGAATTTAACCTGTGCTACAACAAAGAAAAAAAAAAAAAGAAAAAATAATGTATCAGGGCTCTCAGATAATTTCGAACGACACAACGTTTTATTTTGAAATTTGAACTTCTTATCGCGTCAGTCGGGACAAATTATAATCTAAAAATAAACTACTCACTGTCTGGGTATTTCCCACTGGAATTTCCATTCATCACTATTGGCTGTTTTTTTTTGTTTTTTTTTGTGTTTTTTTTGCGTAATCTGTAATTAAGTACTTAAGTACATCTAAATGGTCAATATCAAATATGGTAATAATATTTCGACATATTTTTATAACGATATTACAACGATTTTATCCATATTATTAATAATGATGACAACGACGACGACAACAACGACGACGATGATGATGATGATGATGATGATGATGATAGCAACGATTATGATAACTACGATGATGATGATGATGATGATGATGGCAACGATAATGATAGCAACGATGATGACGACGACAATCATGATGACAACGATGATGATGATGTTGGTGATGATGCTGATGTTGTCTTTTTGATGATGATGATGATGATGATGTTAGCAATGTTGCTGCTACTGCTGCTGCTGTTGCTGCTGCTGCTGCTGCTGATGATGATGATGATGATAAAACAACGGCGAAATTGAGGATGATGATGATGACATCCATGTCTGTCCTTATGATGATAAAAGCACTTTATTCAAACCCTTGCAGATATGTTACGCACTGTGTACAATATATTATAAGCGATCAATATTAATTCTAAAGTGTGTGTACATATCGAGTTCGACTTTATGCTCACCATTGTTTCCTCCCTTGCCCCCATAACAGATTAGTGAGACAGTCGCTCAACCTTGAAACTTTAATTTTAAATCTGTGTCGCAATATGCAATATTTGTACATGTATGTACATGTGGAATGTGGTTATCTGTTTACCTCAAAAAGGTAAGTTGATTTTATTGAGATTATTCATCTTTTACTGGTCATAAGAGCGGGTCATCAGCTCGTTTTGCTTTATAGGCAATGCATGCAATATCGTTTACGTATAATTTTATTTCCTGTGTTTCTTTGTGTATGTGATGATTTCCTTGTCGGTGAATTGATTAAGTGAGTGGGGGGGGGGACGTGAATTCGCCTAGATATGAATTTATATATCATGGTTTATCATACCCGTTTATATCGCTAGAAAACAACATATAATTGTTAATATGATATGTCTTTAGGTATAGGATGCAAAATAAAACCCAATGGCGTCGAGAACATTGCATTTTAATCCAATGGCTGTTTTTTTCCGCAATGAAAGGTTAATTTTGGAAACTATGTTTATTTGTGTGACCATATGGAACAAAAAACAAACATTTCCTTATTATAATAAAGTATTTAATTGTGGTAGCGTTGGAAGATACAGGATTTTCTCATCCTCGTAAACCAGAGTATAGTCAGTCCAGTAATGTGGTTTGAGAGTCTGCCCCGGAACCGGGAGGCCGTGGGTTCGATCCCCGGCCGCTATATACCGAAAGAATACAAAATGATATACTGGTGTAGCTCCCTCGCTTGGCGCTCGGTATGTAAGTGCAGTTCCGAGACTGGTTGGCCTGGTGTCAGGTTAATGTGTCTAGTAACTGTCGGTGGGACACAACACACAAACAAGTCACTACCGTTTTCAACTTGCAAAAAACATTAATCAGCTATTTTCTGCCAATTGAAGCTACACGTAGTAATTTGTACAGTGTATCGTATTCATTGCAGTTACAAACGCTGACACTGCTAATATCCAAACAACTATATTTGACAAGCCATTTCATTGGTCAATTAATCCGTTTGGTCTTCGCTACGGATTATATGAAATGCCTATTCATGAGTACATTTTTTTTCTTATCAAATAACACAAATTTAACAAAGCGTATTGAGCGAATGTGGGATCCGACGATGGAATTAACATAAAATCAGGCATCGCCCCACATATGTATCGTTTTGTGTTAAAATACAGGTGCATGTTTGATTGCATTCATTGATTACATAGATACAATCTAGATATACTGTTGCAGCTATTTTCCAATTATCTTTCAAGATATCCCCGTGTTTTTGACCTAGATCATTCGCAATAGACACGAACGGTTGCCTAGATACGCTTCATTGTAATCATTGCTGAACGTCACCATGTTATGTCGTAATCAGCTGTCTTCAATCAAACCATTCCATAATGATTTTGAACAGATTTTGGACAATCGACATGAGTTCCAAAAACTGGTCGTGATAGCAAGTTTACAAGTTTATTTGCAAATATCATGTCATTGAAGACAAAATGATTACAAATCAAAGATAATAAACATATAAATGAACGAGATGGATTATTGTAGTAGAGTCACATGTTTTCTAAAAACATTTCAAAAGAAAATGAATAATCTTAACATTCTGGATCATTGTGGGGAGGAGAAAAATTCAAAGAAAAAGAAAAAAACTATTATATTTTTTGAAACTTAAGCACTATTTCTTTAACTAGTCTACATAGTTTGTTATATTTCAACTCATTTCTATCAAATGATTGCATTAATTGCTTAAAATGTATGATGTTTGGAAATCTATAATAATATCTATCTAAAAGATGTTTTCTTATGTATGACAGAGAGGCACATTCAAGTAAATAGTGATATTCATCTCCGACGTTATTAGATGTACATATTGGGCATTTTCTATCGTTATATTCGGTATTATTCCAACTCCTACTTTACTGGAAAAAAATAGTTCTTGTTTAAATTTTATCATATAATTTAAGAATTTTAAGGGGGTTTTAATCAAGTAATTTTCAAAAAAAATTTTTAATGTTATACACTTTCTTGACGTGTTGATTTCGCTAAACCATTCATTCACATATAAATCTGACAATTTTTGGTTGACAGTCATTTTTATCCATTTAGCATTACAGAAATTATGATTCACCTTCAAACCACATTTTAAAAATATATTTTTTATATGTTTTATCCATTTAAAAGATGATTTTTTTTAAATTAACAGAAAACAAAAAATTACTCAAAACTATATTATACATAGAGACAGAGAGTTTAGTCTTGCTTGGTAAAATCATAGAAGACCAAAAGGCTATCATGCGTGTGTCTATATCTATTTGTAATGGTTTTACACCTGTTTCGCCGTAAACTATGCAATTAGGCGTACTTGATTTGACATTTAGAATATGTTTCAAAAATTTAAGTTGTACTTTTTCTATTATTAGTATCTAAATTAAACTCTTAGCCCTTTTTAATAAACAGTACATTGCTTTAGGTTTTGGGAATTTTTTTAAAAATGAAGCATTTCTACTAAATAGTATACCTAGATATTTATACTCAGTTACAGTTTCAAGTTTATCTTGATAAATTTTGAATTCATGATTTGTACGATTACTTTTACTTAATATGAGTACTTTTGTTTTCGATGTATTTACTGATAGTTTCCATTTCTTACAATATTCTCCATAACAGTCTAATGCTCTTTGTAAATCATCTACTGATTCGGAAATTAATACAGTGTCATCGGCGTAAAATAAAACAAACAACTTCAAAAACTCTATTAATGTTGGGTCGTTTTCATGTTTTGGAACTTCCAAACCATTGATATAATCATTATTAAGAAAATAGTCGTGTAAATCATTAACATACAGCGAGAATAGCAAAGGAGAAAGACTTTCACCTTGTCTTACACCTATAGCACATGGAAAGTATTGAGAGTTAACACCGTTTACACGGACACAACTTTTAGCTTTATCGTACATATTTTTTACAACCTTGAAAAAATTTCCTTTTATATTGTAGTGATTTAGTTTTGACCATAAAAGAGCCCTAGATATCGAATCAAACGCACCTTTTAAATCAATGAAAGCACAAAAAATTGTTTTTTTTTTACAGTTATTTAATAAATCTATTAGCATATTCAGTATAAATATGTTATCAGTTAATATTTGTTAACTCTTTAGTTTTTTAAGCAACTTAGGAGTGTAATTGGTCTATAATTTCCTGGGTCTGATTCATCACCTTTGTTTTTATAAATGGGATTTATTATTCCAACCGTCCAGTTGTCTGGAATGATACCAGAGCTAAATATTATGTTAAATAATTTATGGTAAATAGATTTCATAATTTCAAATGTAGTTTTGATATGTTCATTTAATATATAATCTATTCCGCATGATTTATTATTCTTTAATTTATTAACTGCATGCTCTATTTCTTTAACAGATATATTCTCATTTAATACACTTGTATCTGGTTCTGATGTAACACCATTTTCTACTGGATCTGCTTGACAAGTTTCATCATTATTATGTGTATCATTTTTTTTTTTTTGAAATACTCAAAAAGATCATTCATACTAGCTGTTATTGATTTATTTTTTTTGTTATTAATATACTTCCAGAATTGTCTTGGATTTGATTTACTTAGTTTCTTTAGTTTACTTGCATTGGATAATTGATATTCTCTATAAGAACTTCTCAACTTATATTTATAATTTTTACCTTGTATTTTTAAATTTTCTTTATTTCTCTCTGTTTTATATTTTTTATATTCACTTTTAGCTTTATGAAACGTTCCTAGATATTTTGCAGTCTGTATTAAACCATGGTTTGTGTTTCCGAGTATATTTCTTGGCAGTATTACCATTAGATTTGTTTTTAGCTTTATGCGGCTCGAAGCTTTTACTTGTACTTTCCAGGAATATTTTTTCAACATCTAGTACAATATTATTTATTTTTTCAGTATTGTCTTCATTACTTTCAATGATATAGGATAGACTGTTTGATATTTCGTTTACTCGATCTAGGTCGATATTTCTAAGAAATTCATCTTTTTTATTTTCATCCCATAGCTTTGGTAGTGTATCTGTTTTACTGCTATTGATATCCAAACCAAATAACTCAATATTATTTTGGAATCGAAAAACTGTAAAAATAGGATTATGTACATCAGATAATAAATGACAAAATGTGTCTACTTTCAGCTCTAAAACATTTCTGAACAAGTTTGGAGTACAAACAAAATAATCGATCACACTGATATTTTTACAAGGCTACATCAGTTACTATTAAATATATTAAACATTTTCAATTTCTTTTAATTATCGTTCAGGATCTAAACTTGAACATTGTTCCAACTCGATTGTAGACAGACTGTTCTGTCTTATAAATTGTATAAACGAATTGTATTGCTTTGAAATATGTGAATAGCAAATGTGTATTATATATATTGTGTATATCATGTCTTTGACATTAATGTAATAGCAATATTATTTTCAATGTTTCAATTAACATGACTTTTGCAAGTATGTAATTTATTTATTAATTTTATTTATTTATTTATTAATTATTATTATTATTTTTTTTTTCTTTTGAAATCTTTCTATGACATCCTAAATTTTCGTTTCGTTAGGATGCTAAGATAGGATTAAAAATTAATTCCTTTCTATCTAAGCTTTCATCCTACAGACCTCCTAATTCCGTAAGGCTGTTTGAAAAGGATCGGTTTTTTTTTTTTTTTTTTTTTTTTTTTTTTTGCTAATGTGTGTTTGTTCAATTAACTATTTACTTAATAATTCGTACCCAAATATATAAATGTCATATTGTAAATGTAAATTGTGTAGCCGTGCCCATTAATTTTGACCACAAGTGTTTGTAAATATTTGATTATGTATTTGATAATGCTGCCCACATTTTTGGGGCCTTATCATGTTCAAAGAAGAAATAAACTGTAAAAAATAAAACATGTAACTTTGTCATCGAGGTCACCTGGGGTTCGTCCATTTAATATGAACAAATTGTTATATTGGATAAAATCTATAAATTTATGTCCATAATTATTAGCACTTTTGTCTTCAGTATTTCTTTTCAAATTTAAATTACTTTCATGAAAGCTTTGGATAAAGTCAATATTTAAATCTAAATTTAAATAGCCGAATGTTTAGTTTTTCCGACACGTAACTGAGATCTTGAGTTCAATGTCCTGGTGTAAATCCCGACAGATAATGATAGTCCCAGGCTTGTTTGGTCCGCTGTCAGAACAATGTAATTGGTGTGAGATCATGCCATTATACTGATTAGCCTGTGCCAGGATAATTTGCATCGGCGTGATATCGCAATTATGCAGCACTATATATGATCCATGTAGGAGAAATCCCCTATATGCCTGAAATACTGCAGTATATGCAGAGTTCAGAGTAAATAAGCCAATAATTTCACGGTTGGAAGGAGTTAAAAAGCAACTTGTATCCAAAATAATGAATTAATTATATCGCTGCATAACTTTCGAAGTATGAATATGTTTAATATCGCTTTCATCGAAGAGATGAGTAAATATTTATCAATTCATCAATATAAATAAGGTCTGTGTTTATCGCTCAGTTTATAGGGGTATATCCAGAGCTGTTTTTAGATGTCAGTAAATAGTGTAGTTCAGTGTGGTAGCAGACCACTGATCTACGACATTGAACTCCATACCTGTTGGACTCAGATGTCCAAATGACCGAATTCTAGCTTTAAGAATCACTCACAAGGTGCAGAAGTTCAGGGGACCCGAACAAGGATAATGTATCAAGACGGGGGAGGGGGCGGGGTGCAGTTGTGTCTTTTGGGTTATTTTACACGCCCCACCGACAATAATTCAGTCATTTGGAGAATATGTATATTTGTTATCAGAATGTAGTAGACAAGCTGTAGACACAGCATCCAACCTGACTTCGAATTGTATTGTTTGTATTCTTTCTGTCTCAAAATAAACTTTACGGTCAGAAGAACCATGTCAGGTGAGACAAATAAGTCTCTCATTTTAAACTTTTTTACAAAGGATAACGCACGATACGATCGACCAGCTGAATACATGTATATGAACGATTATCATTGGTAGAAAATGCCTATAGTTTGAGAAAAAAAATGTAACTTACACACAGTTGTCTGTTTTGATGACGACTATCTGAAATATATGATTCGTATTCACGCAGGTTTAATCACGTATCCTGGGTGAATAAAGTTTCACTAAAAAATGATAAATATACAGTTGTTTTTATCAGAACACTTCTATAAGATGCGCATTGAGACCTGCTTCAGACATTTTCACCAGTACTCGGCAGTACTCAGTACTTTAAAAAATATATCACTCAAGTACTGAACCTTCAGTACTCAATACTCATGCGTATTGTATGAGTACTGCGATGTTTTAATAAATAAATTAAATAATTTAATTAATAAATCAAACACAGTGCATTCCAATTTATCAGTAAGATTTATCATATAATGACAGGTAGTAGATATGTCAAACATTTATATTATAATCTTTTATGAACATACATGATAAAACAGTTGTAGCCAATTATGGTCTTAAGGAGTCAAATATCTTGGTGTACAAGCCTCCTCTGCAGACTTAGAGGGACTCTTCAGTATTGTGTGTGTGGGGGGGGGGGATATTTCGTCCTGATAGATAGTACATTTGAACAGTTGATGATGATTGAATGTCACAATCTGTGAGAGGGAATTTATGTAGATAATATTGTTTAATATAGTGATGCCACAAACATTGTACTGCTTATAACTTAATACTATTAATAAATCAGTATTAGATATGAGCAGACTTTTTGTGACCAACTTATAAATTATCCCAGTACTTATAAATACTCACAAGTACTTGAGTACTACTCGAGTTCTACTCGAGTACTGCAACAAATTCAGTACTCAGAATTCATAAGTACAAGTACCAAATCCAAAATACTCGAGTAATACTCAAGTACTGAGACTCAGTACTCGACCCATGCCTGCTTCAGGCCGAATGTTATAAATATCTATACAATCGAAAATTATATTTTAGTCTGATTCACCGTCCCCGTTTGACTGGAAAGCCGATTTTAACCGGCTGTATTACATGAATGACCCTCCTCCTCTCTTTCTCTCTCCCTTCTCTACCTCTCTCTCTCTCTTTCTCTCTCTCTCTCTCTGTGAAAAGCTTCACTGATGATATTACAGTTCTACACTATCCATTATTTTAATCCCCATCAACGCGACATATCTTTTTTTTAAATAATATTTCTTGTTTCAGCTTCGGTTCCAAATGACATTATCAGTATACTCCGAGTTCATCTTATTTGTTGCCCGATGCACCACGGGCCGTGAGAACAAAAGCAATAATGCAGATGGTTTTCACAATAATATCATCCTCGTCAAATAAGGCAGAGTTTCAGATAACAAGTTTTTATCTATCGCGGACGTATGAATGCTGCCTTTTTCTAGTCTTATAACGAGTTTTTTAGGGTGATTTTTATATTAAGTTTCAGCAAAGCGGAAAAAATGAGGAATACCCGGCGAAAGTTAAATTGCAATTTTTATGTTATCATTACGGGGCGTATTTCGGATATCTTCTATTGTTTCTATAAGTGCTCGTGGTTAGTTGTAATCTGTCGCCAATCTTAAACGGTGATGTTTGAAACGCCCTAGCTGTCTTTGGATGTTATTCTTTATATACAAGGTACATTTTTTATATGTGATTTTTTGTAGTGTTACGGACAGTATATTAAACAACATATTTGCTGTGCTTTTGTAATTATAATGTGGTAATTTTGTGATTATGTAATGTGTATTTCCACATATATATGTGGTATTTTTCTCATCATATATGTTAATTTCGTGATTATGTAACGTGCACTTTCATATATATGTGGCGCTTTTGTCATTTTATGCGGTAATTTTGTGATAAGGAATGTGCACTGCCACATATATGTGTGGTGCTTTCATTCTTAATTTGCGATGGGTATATGTATATATGAGGTAGGATCACCCGTATATGTAGTGTAAGGGATAATACAGTACATTTATCATTATATGAGGCGCATTTATATGTAGTGTAAGACTTGACTTGACTATTTGAGTTTACCGTCGCTTCGACAGTATTTCAGTCATACTGCGACGTCAAGCTAATTACAAGTGGAGAAAGACCCCGAATGCACGGAGGCACCCGGGTAGAACCACCGACCTACCGCAAGCCAGCTGGAAGGCTTCCTCACATGAAAATCCGACTGACTCTGCCGGGATTCGAACCCACGCGGTGAGGGGCTGAGTGAGTGTTAAAGTCAGCGACTTTACCCTCTCGGCCACGGAGGCCCCCATATGTAGTGTAAGGGACAATATAGTACATTTATCATTATATGAGGCGCATATTTATCACATGTGATGTTATGTCATGGTGAAATATGCAGTACATTTATCGATACATGCAGTCACTTTGATATTAGAAATGATAATAATAAGTGTGCAGGCAGAAGGATATTCATATCTGTGATATATGACGCTTTGAAAATAACACTGAATACAGTTACGTCAGTCCATAGATATGAACTAATTTGATAGTAGGAATATAATCTCTCTCTCTCTCTCTCTCTCTCTCTCTCTCTCTCTAACACCACCCTCAAACACTAAAACAAAAAGAAAACAAGTGACAGGAATTGTCACAAAACCAGGTTTTCTTTTCGCAATGTTTCGTCCCAGAACAGATTATTTGTATCAGTCAAATAATTTTGTGCTCAATGTCTATTAAATCTAATGCAATTCTGTATAAAAGAGACATACATAATATGTGCAACAAGGATTTTTAACTTACATTTATCCACATTAACTTTGAACAAGACATGAATATGATGCATCTGAAAATGTCACTGAAGCATTCACTTGAACTAAATTCTACTTTATTTTTTTTGTAGGGGTATATAGGAATCACCAGTTGTCTGTCTGTCTGTCTGTCTGTCTGTCTGTCTGTCTGTCTGTCTGTCTGTCTGTCTGTCTGTCCCTATCTTGTAAGCACAACTCCTAAACCTATTTGACCACCAAAAGGGGAGATAATCCATTTTCATTTTTTTTTTATTGAGAAATGTAGGGGGAGTTGCACACAGAAGAATATTTCTCAATAACTTACACATGTGTTATTGAAAAAATAACTAAAGGCCATAGCTCCATCAAAAATGGTCAAACTGCAAAACCAATCATTACTATATATCTTAAAATTAAGGAGTTATGCTCCATATCAGGAATTTTTACAAAGGGGCAAACATGTAACTCCAAAATTATGAACCACAGAGTGAGGTTCCTATGCACTGATTTCCGCCTCAATGAGATGTATGCACCTATAAAGTTTCAAGTCAATACCTCTTATAATGTAGGAGTTATGCTCCGGACAAGGTTTTTATCAAAGGGGCATAACTCCATCAAAAATGGTCAAACTGCAAAACACAGGTAATATTCTCCAGGGTGACTTAGTGAAGGTACTTCTGTTAAAGTATGGACAAAATTTATTAAGAAATGTAGAAGTTGTGCACAAAAGAATATTTCCCTTTATATTACATCCGTTAAGGGGCAAAGGGCCATACCGGTAACTTCATCAAAAATAGTCGAACCACAAAACCCTGACAATATGCGCCAGGCCACTATGTAATAATGCTTCTGTAAAAGTTTGGGCCAAATCCGTTGAAAAATGTAGGAGGAGTTGCGCACAGAAGAAATTGTTTACCCCCGCCCGCCCACCCGTCGACATACCCCAATCTAATAACCAGAGTTTTCCTTCGGAAAACCTGGTTAATAACAATTAAAACATCATCAACGAAACAATAACTACAGCAACATCTTCATTATCATTTACATCATCAAAAATATAAGCATCCAAGACATTCAAATTTGTCAAGCACCTTATATTATGGTTTGTTTTCTCTTTTCTACAAAAAATAATGTTTTACTTTACATTTCATTTCGTTTATTTCAGATTATCCATGAAGGAGGATGTCATATGCTCCAAAGCTTGCGTCTTTACTAATCTTCATAATCTTACCAGCAGTAGTACTGCTTTCTTACAAATCAGTGGGCATTAAAACAGATACTGTTTTCAACAACAAACGGAAATTTGTATTCAATCCAAAGAAACCATCGCATAACAAAGGTGTAAATTTAACGCACAGCACTTCAACATTACTTAAACGTTATTCGGGTGTTACCCCACCACCGAGAAAAACAGCAGTTACAGCAAAGTGTAAGCGCCATCTACCTGATGCCATAATCATTGGAATTCAGAAGTGTGGAACCACTGCACTTGCAGAGTTTCTAAAGATTCATCCCAGAATCGCAGTAGACCCGCGAGAAACGTATTTCTTCACTAGTAATTATTTCCGTGGATTTGACTGGTATCAGAGTGTTTTGCCATGTAGACGACCTGGACAATTGACCATCGAACGAACGGGGCAATATTTTTATATCAAAGATGCTCCGAAGCGTTTATACCAGGCGATACCAGATGTGAAACTGTTGGTGATCGTCTGCGAGCCCGTGCGACGTGCGGTTTCCAATTTTGCCATGGCACAGTATCGGAACAGGGAGGACCGGAATATTTCTTTCGAAAAGAGTGTTTTTATAAGTGGTCAGGTTCCAAATGTCGTGAATTCGATGAGCAAATATGTAGATAAATCTACCTACGTGAAATATATTCGTCAATGGCTGGCAGTATTTCCTAGAAAACAATTCCATTTCGTGGATGGACTGAATTTCGTGACTGACCCAGCGTCCGAACTCACAGCTGTTGAAAACTTTCTTGGAGTGCAAAACTACATCACCCAATCTCATTTTAAGTTAAATGGCCAAACTGGCTTCAATTGTGTTCATAGCCAAACCGACAGGAGTGGTATAAAATGTCTACCGGAAGTGAAGGGTAGAATTCATCCATATGTTAAAGATTCATCACTTATTACACTAAGGACATATTTCAAAGACAAAAATATGGAATTTTCATTATTAATAAATAAGACATTCAGTTGGAATTTGGACGCAGTATTTAATGTATCTATATAATAGTTCATTATCAGAACAGAAGTTTATTGTAAGCATATAAAGAGAACCATTAGAAATGATGAAAATTATTATCTGTTGTCTTAAAGATGACATAAATATCTTCGATAACTGGTGGTAAGAATGGTATAGATAATCACGAAAACAATATCATAATAAAAAAATAATTTATTAGACAAACAATTGTAGTTTTAATGAGTTTTGGCATCTGTAATATGAGTTTAAGTTCGGTTTAAGTTCGTTTTTGAGTTTAACCCTTTCCCTCATATAGACTCATTTTGACGCACTCAATAGGTACACATAAAGCCTGATCTGCAGAAAACAACAGTTAAACCGTACCAAATTTTATTATAAAGTCCTCATTTCCAGACCACTGAGGAGCAGCGAACAGCATAAAACCTGATCGGCCTGCGAGTTACTCGCAGGCTGATCTGGTTTTATGCTGTTCGCATAAATAGGTCTTTTCATGGTATCCTCTATGAGGGAAAGGGTTAAGTTCGTTTTATTTTGCATACAAATTCCCTCTTGGCAAGGACTAAAGCTTTTATTTTTCAAAGGGTAGGATTGACACAAAAACTGATCTTCTTCTTCTTCTTCCAATAAAAGGTCAGGAGTCTTCTTAGACTGTAGTATTGACCTATGACGGAGGTTGAGATAGCCATCATCCTCCAGGGTTAAAATCTGCTATCTACAGCTTAAAATAATGTGCAGTCTTAAAATTATGTACATGGCCCTGATGTCTCTAAGCCTGGGAGATGAAGTGGCCACCCTTGATAAGGTCATCAAGAGCAGCTGCAAAGTACTCAGCATGGTTAATGTCTGTAGAGGAATGATTATGACGCAAGCAAAGTGGGGAAATGACTTTAATAATGTTCTATGATACTTTAATGGCATGGGGATATTATATTTAGGATAAATGTATTTCATCTCGCAAAGTGTAGTGTGTGACAGTTGAATGAACGCTTTTAACGAGAAGATTCGTTATTTCCAATATTCAGTATAGAATATAATTTTGTTCTGTTTCCTTGGTTACATGTCCCATCTGGTTTAAATCTCTTACGCAACAATATACCTTTAATGATGAGAGAATATTACCTTATTGTTTCCAGTATTTCAGTCAATAAGAACAATACATGTAACTCTGTTAGGTATGAAAGCATAATGACATAGCACGAATATAATACAGTCACGCAATGAACAGGTTTCTACTACATACCACAAAGAACAAAAGTTTCAAATATAAGGTAATCCATCCATCATTTAATTGTGATCACGGTTCATCAAGTGATCATTGGAATTTTATGGCAAATGTAAGCCTTTATAAACTGAGCAAAATGGCCTTTAACTCCAAGTCAAGTAATGTTTGCTTCTGCACTGGTTTTATAAGCATTTGAAGGTTCGTGATCATATTTTAATACTGGAAGGATTACCTTACTCAAAGACCATCGATAAAAAGGACTTTGCATTGTATGTGTTATTGCAAATGCCACTTGGGTAATATATTTACATATCTAAATATTTTCATTCTTACGCTTTATTACATGCAAAATATTCTATTATTCTGTTAACTATGTTATATTGCTAACTTCAGGTCACCACACCGGTAACTTCGAGCCACTAGGCCTCTAATTTCAGGAATATCAATAGTTTTTTACACATTTACTCCTGCATACTTTATATGTAACTAGCAAGTATTATTCCATTATTTTATTTCTACAATAAATTTCTTCTTTATGATATATGTCTTACTTGCCGAACATACTTTTTTGGTAAACTGTTTGTCCACAAGTATGTGCCATCTATATATCGAATCGAATGATTTATATTTCCATGTGTGTAGTATGTCTCCGTGGCCGAGAGGGTAAAGTCGCTGACTTTAACACTCACTCAGCCCCTCACCGCGTGGGTTCGAATCCCGGCAGGTCATTTGGATTTTCATGTGAGGAAGCCTTCCAGCTGGCTTGCGGTATGTCGGTGGTTCTACCCGGATGCCTCTGTGCATTCGGGGTCTTCCTCCACCTGTAAGGACGTCGCTGTATGACTAAAATACTGTCGAAGCGACGGTAAACTCAAATAGTCAAGTCATTTGTACTGAACTTCTGAAGCGCTAATTTGCATCCTAGTATACACATCATTTTTAAGATTTTTGCAGCTTAGGGTAATCCATCCATCATTATCAATTTATTATTGTCCTTCAAATACTTAAAAAAAAACTTTAGTTCAGATGCAAGCATCCATTCACTTGTTTGTTTGTTGGATTTTTATGTCCCATCGACAGTATTTCAGTCATTTGGAGACGATATCTACTAGAGAAAGATATAGTGCTGCAACACTGCAGTATCACGCCGTAGACATGTGGTATGATACCAGACCCAGTCACATTATCCTGACACCGGACCAACCAGTCCTGAAACTACCCTTAGATGCTGAGCGCCAAACAAGGGAGCTATTTTATACGACTTTGGTATGTCGCAGCCGGGGGTCGAACCCACGACCTCCCACACCCGAGGCGGACGCTCTTACCACTCGGCCACCGGGGACGGTACCATTTGACTTTGAATTAAAGGCTCTTTTGTTCTAAGTCTATAGAAGCAAACATTTACTATAAAATTCCCACGATCACTTGGTGGACCATGGTCACACTAAAATGAAAGATGGATTACCTTAAAACTATTTCGGATTACTTTAGTTTTTTTGTATTTTTGTTTTTTGTTTTTTTCCCGACCAATACTCGCTTGTCTTTTCTTTTATCGATGTGTTAACGTTTTCTATTCAAATCAAAAATTATATTAGTGTAAAATAAATTATTTACAAGATTATGATAATATCGTATCACATAAAAAGTCTTTATGAATATTAAGATGTTTGAACAACCAGGAAATTAGAACCAACGCGGATTGGTATTGTGGAAAGTGAAAGACGGAGGTGGAACCACTTCGCTACTTTGGAGGCTTATTATAAACAGATTAACAACACCTATTACATTATATTAGGCTATTTAACAAAACTGGGAAAAAAAATCACAAATAAGCTCTCTTGTGATACACTGATCAAAGCATTCAGTTTTGTTGGAATTCTCGTATATTTGGTTAAGTCAAAGAAATAATAAATGCGCAAAGAAATGAATTTATTTTAATATAGATACAATTTTAAACCCACGCGAAACATATTGCAAGTAAGACATATAACACGTGAATTATTAGAGTATAACATGTAGTTGTTTTGTCCCAGGTCAATGCCTGCGAAATGCAAACTATGCATTACCCTATATTCGCTGAGTGCGAACTGAATGACATCTACTGTTGTACAGTTTATGTCTCAATCAAATCATATTCTGGTCGTGGGCTTTCATGCACAGTGTTCGCCCGACTAACTTCGTTTTTATCATATTTTAACTATCTATCTTTTATTGTTTCTGTAAGTCTCATTCGGTTCTCTATTTTTGTCTTGTTATTCCCAATTCTCATTACAGTCTCTTTCTCCAAAGCTTACTCCATAGTCACCTCCTACCTTTCCCTATAAGCTCTCTTTTTCGAGTAATATATCTCATTCCATTTCCATCTCTGTCTCCTCCGACTTCCCTTCACACCCTGCCTTTTCCATGTTCTTTGTTAGGTATCTTTTATTATTCCCTTTCATTCATTAGGTTTTCCAACACCCGCATTTTCCCAATATTCATATATACTGTCTGAAAAGACTGTTACCATAGGCTTCTCCAGATAAATAGGAATAGTTAAAACAGTGATTGCAGAAAATGTCGTTATGATGGCTTGGAGAGACGGAATAACGTGTATGAAAAAAAAAAATGTTTGGGGGCGGGGAAGGATTGTGTAATAAAACAGAAATTGTTATAGAGCATATGATAATAGCAAAAAGTAGAAAGTGGTTGGCGATATTTTTTTTTTGAGAAAGACATATGCCAAAAGTTGTTAACTGGATCATAACTACTCCATTGTTTTGTTTTTTTGCTACCATGAACAGGAAGGTTAGTGTCGAGATCAATCATTAATTTATAATGTGACCAATCGTAATGTAACGCTGAATTCAAAGTGAGCTGGTCGTATATCACTTAACGCATTAAATTAACTTTAAATGGTTCGGTCGTGATCTTAACCACAAAACAAGCTCAATATACATGATTTTGCTGGATCGTTCTTTCACATGAATTAAATGACCTAAAGTAAAATGCAAATATTTAGATGGTTAAGCATGGATGTAATCACTAAATTGAAATAAACAAAATAATGTTAAGACGTGATCAAGCTAATTGATTTGATGGAATGTACAGGATCGTATATTACTCACATTGAAAATTAACCAAAAAATTTGCCTCCAGACTACTCAAATTGAAAATATTACAATGGTTGTGTCAATGTAGCTCAATGAAAATTTATGCACTCTTGAAAATTGGTCTAGTGTAGTCCCATTAAAAGTCATCGTTTGACGTTGGATAGTAAGATCGTAAGTTTATGCTCGGTAATTGTATGCTATAACGTCGAAATGTATCGTGACTTGTTTAATCATACGTAATTTAAGACATGATCTACATTTGATGGGTATGATTTTAAAATTGAAATCTGGTAAGGCATACTCAATTTCGGAAACTTTTTCGGAAATAATTCCTGGAAACATTGCAGTCGGATAAACACAAAGTTGATCGGACAAAGTTTTCGAAATCTTTGACTTTCATATCCATGGTCGAAAGTTTCCTCGAATTCTCTCTAGTTCGATCGGAAACATTTATGAGGGAATTGTAGGTTGGATAAAGGATTTTGCTATTATATTTCTGTTAATGACTCGAAATTGTATATGTAAAAAGCTTCAAATATCGTGAAGTTTGCACTTGACTTCTTGGGGAGCTCGTAGAAAAAGATGTCTGAAATGCGTAATTTTGTAGCGTCTAATCTCATTCGTAAACTATCGTGGAAATTTTTGTTCGCGGATCTACACCATAAATCAGAATTATTTAGGTAACGATTCGATACAAGTACATGTTTGGTATTATTCAAATGGTTTGAGCCGAACATCAAGCCAATATTATATTGGTTTATTTGAATGGTTGAGCTACGATCTACGACCCAGCTAAACCATTATGATTTTAATGGTGAGCTACGATCTACGATCCAGTCAACCATTTTTGGTTTATTTGAATGGTTGAGCTACGATCTACGACCCAGCTCAACCATTCCATGAAAGTTTTCAATGGCTCAACCATTCCATGAAAGTTTTCATGGTAGTGATCCAGCGAAACCTCTACGACCCAGGTCGACCAAAAAAATTAGTTATAGTGTTGATTTACGATCTATGATCTACGCGCTAACTTCACACACCTCCAAAAAACTTAAATAGTGTCGGTCGGACTTTAAACCACATAAACAAGCCCTCAGCAGTTACCTCCCTTGCACTTTTCATGCATCGTTCTTCACAGAGACTTAAATGATCGTGAGCAGTCAAAATGGCAAGAATATTGTTGTAGCATGGTTAATCATGCATGGAGAAACACATTGAAGGGAGGAAACATAATACTTATAGACGTTCAGCTAAATTTGTTTGCATCAATGTACAGGGTTTTTTTTATCGTTTTAACATCCATCATTTTAACATTAAACCCAATTCATGCCCCAACGACTTAATATGGAATACATATTACAATGTTGTGTTACAATGTGCTTAAAGTAATTTATCCACCATTAAAATATGATCATGATCCATTAAGTGATCGTTTGAGTTGTATAGTAAATACAAGCCTTTATAGACTTCGAGTAAAAGAGGCTATAACTCCATGTTAATGGATGCTCTAATCATCAAGCATTTGAAGGACCATGATAATAATTAAATGATGAATGGATTACCTTAAAATAGAAATTTGGTGGCATGATACTACAATAAAATCATCCTGACACTGGGCAAACCAGGCCTGGAAATACCCTCACGTGCTGACCTCTAAACACAAAGGAGATCTCGTACCAGTCCAATTTTCAACGATTATTGAATATCAAGGCCATGGATCGAATCTACGACCTCCCGATGTCTCTCTTAGTCGATTGGTAACGTATCTGACTGCGGGTCCGAATGTTGTGGGGTTGGACCCTATCGGGAGGCAAGGATTTTTCTAGGCGCAATGTTCTAGTCCAACCCTCGAACTTTCGAGATGGATTGGTGTAAGTTGTAATAATTAGCTTCCCAATCGGCGATAAATCAGTAAGTTTAAAGAACACATGACCTCCCGGCTCTTGGCCACCGAGAAAGAGAGTTAACATGTAAATGACGTTTATTTGTTACGGGCGTTACGTCGCATGTCGTTATCATGCCCTTGCTTTCTGTTCTGACGGACAGGTAACATAAATCAGTTTTATGTTAGGTAAGATCGTAAAAGTACAGCTGTTAAGAAGCGTGGTATTATATACAAACATCCGCTGGCCGTGTTTAGAGCCGAGATTCAGCACAAGCCGAAAAGTCACCATGGGCTGGAGAACTTTGATGCTTCTGATGGGACTCGGGACCCTGACCTGTATACCACTGGGTATGCTATGTTATATTGTTATGCTGTTGTATATCTTGTGCTACGTTATTTTATTATGCTTATATGTTATGCTATGTTGTATTATGCTGCATGTTATTCTATGTTATTTTACTTATATAATTTTATGTTATGCTATAATGTATTATGCTATATTGTATGCTATGATATTTTATGATATGCTTTTATGTTTGGCTGGCTGTCTGTCTGTTCGTCCGTCCGTCCGTCCGTCCTTTTGACACTAAGTTCATTTCTGTGAACGAAGAATACAGTAGATGAAATTTAGAAATTTTGTTAAACATAATTTTTGATGCACCTTTGTACATTCGGCCTACTGACATAGTTACCTTCTATAGGTTAATATCTCCCTAATTGGAGACAGATACACCTGTAATATGTTTGACCTACATATGAACGTTTCAAGAATATTGTATGTCGACATTGAGGTCATAGACTAAACATAAGTAAACATAATACGTAAGTTAGTAATTAGTTACCATGGTGATTGTCACTACATCTTAAAACATTTGAAATTCTATGCGAACGATTGTAAAATAATTACTTGTTCGATGATACCCCTCTCTCTCTCACTCTCTCTCTCTCTCTCTACATGTATATCTGTGTGACATATATTGGTTAATTGGTACATAGTTCATTTATTGTGGTTTTTAGTTTTAAAAATATATATATTACATCGACTGGAAAACACGTTCTTACAACATATACTAATCCCTTTCGACGGTTCCTGGATTGAACCAGTACTTTGCGCCTTTGAAGGTCATGAAAAATCCTTGCCCCAAATGGTATTCGTACCCACAAATATTAGGGGGCTATGTTTCCAAAGAAATCCACGAAAAATATTATTTTTTAGTTATTCCCTTTAATTACATGTGCATTACCATTTCCAAAAGGGTATGAGCGGGAAAGAATTTGCCAGAATGCTTGATATCTTGAGGTGTATATATGTATAAGACATATCAGACGATTTGTAAAACGGAATTGTGTATAATATTTAAGTAATCAATCATTACAGAAGTATACGTATTCAATTTGAGATTAATTTAAGGAAAAAGAAATGTCTTACAAAAGCCATGTAACATTTAAAAAGGCATTCTTTATTGTCCGTTTTAGGCTTAAAAAATCCTGATTAATCTTAAATTATAACTATTTCGCCGCACACTTTGCTAAAGACTCTGAAGCAACTCTGATATTAGATTTCGGAATTTTTGGAAGTGAAATAAAATCGTTAAATATATGATCTCTTACAAATAAGATGGAATTTACATCTTGTTAGGCCGATAATCTCAACAGCCAGTTCACCGATGTTCACTGCACATTTAACATGAAACATAAGAGGGACAATAAATATGCATGAAAACTAATTAAGATACATGAAAAGGAAATTATTATGCATAATTGATAATTTTTATTAACATGAAATAGACAGGGTGCATTGCTCAGAAAAATAGTATATATATATATGCAAATGGGTGTTGCAACAGAATGTCTCAACGAAGAATGCACTCGTTCAGTAACATTGTAAACAAATATGGCCAACAAGGGTTAGGATTTTCAGGTTCGGAGTGGATATTTCTTAACTGCTCATTAAATGTGGATAAACAAAATGTTTTTCTTGTCATTCTGTTGAGAAATAAAATTGCATGGATCGTCTGTAAAATCTTGCAGATTGCTATTTGTTTAAATGGAAGATAAATGTTGTCTTCACCTAGACGCCATCTAGAAAAAGAAAAAGAAATTGTATACAGCACAAAGAAAACGGGAATACATGGCGTTGGAACTCTTTGTCCGAACAACTGCCCTGCGGTCATGCAGTTACCGTTAAAAGTCCCCAACGTTAGCTTTTGCGCCCCAGTTTTGTTGTAGCGTATAGAGAGGACGAGCGTTATGGTAACTGAACACAA
>CM037788.1:61554978-61604978 GCA_021229015.1 Solen grandis | reverse complement strand
TTCATTATATATTTAACAACAAACAACGTCAGAAAGTGGCGTCATTAAGCGGAAAAACATAAACAAAGAGACTAAAACCCAAAGCTTTTAATTTAACATAAACACAGTAATTATATACATGTATCAACTGAATATAGATGTATTATCTTTGGGTGCATTTATTACCTATTTTACAAAAATCCACTTACGTCAAAAATATAATCACCTTGGGTTTAAAAATCTATGTTTCTTCAGCGCCTTCGTGTGTCAATTTCACAGAACCTAGTACAGCACATACGAACCTATAACACTCTCTGTAAAATTGATTGTTAACTGTGTATGAAATATAATTGGGTGGTTCTGTTTCTAGAAACAATAAACCATTATAAACGGTTAACATGATAAGTTATCCAGTCACGTCCAAAACATCTGCGATACATAAGTGCTGTTATCTGGGACGTATTCAGAACACCGATATAAACGTCATTCACATACAAATACTGTCAACTCCTTAGTGATACTCCTCGTCTTTATTGTAGTCAAATTCATCACCTAGAAGTTTTACTAATTCGTCGTTGTATGGTTTGTAGAAATTGTATAGCAGTCTCCGTGTGTGTTCTGCCATTCTTTTGAAATTATATTGGTCTTTCTTTCCTTGACTGGAATTGGCAATAGATGAGTTAGCAATCTTTTCTAACATTTTGGGAGGAAGAGGATCTGCGGAAAGAAAAAAAAAAGCATGTTTGGAATTCATCTCAGGGTCATTAATATGGAAGATTTTGGACTTACTACCACGGACAACAACTTTTTGGGTGAATACGTCGTAAATATTCTCCGCATATTCATGTTTACCTCTGACCTTAAAGCCGTCCTTTTTGTTCATCTCGTAGTATGTGTTCTCCTTCCACTGTTCTTAATTAAACATGAATATCATTATGTATGTTATTGCTACATGTATATATAATCAATGACTCTTAAGAAGTTTTGTTTTATATTTTATTTAACAGCGCAAATTTTATCATATATGAATTAATTAACTAATCAATTATAGACTCAATTATAATTTAGGGATAATTACATACATACATATATACATATATACATACCTTTCAGATACATACAAACACACCAAGACAATAAGTATGTTGTGTCAAACTTTAAAGTACTAATATCAACCATATTCTGCATTTATAAAATGATATTAACTCTATGTAATAACTCACCTAATTCAAGGAAGTCATAAATCTTCTTCATGTAATGTGTAATATTTTTGGAGTAGCTCTCCAGTTTAATGACCATAACTTGATTTCTGGGAAAGACCCGGAAATATTCCTTCAGATGTACGAAGTAAACACCGATCCAAAGGCGAGGCTGAAATGACAGTGGAATAATGCAAAGAGTTTTGGCCCCGTATTCACGAAAATAAAAATGTTCCTTAAGGTAAAGTCCCTGTACTGGTTCCGCTACATTTCAGACTTCATGGCTTTTCACGGAGATAACCAAGGTTTTAATAATGTTTCATTAGGGTACTTGGTTATCTTGGTAGAGGTAAAGTGGTCCAAGACGTAGCGGAACCATTACAGGGACTTTACCTATGTGGGATATTCATACGCAAGCTAAAATTAACTACGTCCATCAGTTATTTAAGGGATTTGAATGGGACACATGAGAACATGGGGCCTGGACAATATTTCCCGGATGTATGTACGAAAATATTTCATACAAATGCATCAACTTGAATTATAGGAAATATGAAATACAATTGATAACGGTGCAGATTTGAAATGAATAAAATCTGTTAGATAGTAATGTCCTTAAAATATGTTCCAGGAAATAAATATTCAAGACATATTTAAAAAGAAATTAAAAGGATAAACATTTATTAAAAAATAAATTGATGTCTTTTAGAAGTCATGTACAAATACTCATTATTTTCCATATGCAATATACTAAATTGTGATTATTTATTAATAACAGGAAATAAATGCCTAATCATCTGCCATATTGTTGAATTGTGTCCCTTTAGGAAGATGGCCATGAAATTTGTGCTCCGAAAAATGATTTAAAATGGGAGTGAATATATCACAGTGGAGATCAGTTATTGGATGTTTTATTCAACCAAAGAAAAAAGCAAAGCAACGATACGGTATGTTACACCCAAGTTGTATCAGATATAAACTTTTGCTAACTTTTCGATTGGTGGCATGTATGGCCGCCATTCTCATAGCTTGTGGTGACATTGAAAAAAAAACCGGACCCCCCCCCCCCCCAAAAAAAAGCCACTGTCTCCGTACAGAATGTTAACAATAATGAACATGTAGAAACCCAAGGGCGACGAAATACCCGTGCTGCCAGCACAGACCAGGGTTTGAACAGACAAAGGCGTATTTCTTCTTATGCCACAATGGACAGTACCCCACCCATGCAAAGTACCCCACCCATGCAAAGTAATGACACACCCCATACCAGAGGCGGAACCGGTTCGAGTGTAAACAATGGTGACCTATATGCTCTTATCAGTGATATGAAAAGAGATTTTCACGAGCAGCATACACAGGTTGTTTCTGATATGTCAAATATTAATTGTAAGATGGATTCAATCATAAGCACAATTAATGATTTAAAATCTGACAATGAACGCCTCAAACAGGATAATAGCCATCTGAAACGTCAAGTTGATACATTGAGCAGTAAACTTGATCAGCTAGAAAATCAGTCGCGCAGAAATAACATTAGGTTCAATGGGATTCCAGGTAACGAAAATGAAAACTGGGCAGAAACTGAACAAAAGATCCGCGACTTCATGACAAACGAACTGAATATGGCTGATGATGCTGATAAAATTGATATTGATAGAGCACATAGAATAAAGTCACATAATAAGAATGTGTGTACTATAATTGCAAAATTCCCACGATACAAGGATTGTGAATTAATTCTACAGAAAGCAAAGGAGACTCTACAGGCAGGTTCTCAATATGCTGTACAGCGGGATTTTTCCGAACGAGTTAAACGCCACAGAAAGCTACTTGGGGAGCGTATGGTTCAAGAACGTAACTGTGGCAATTACGCAACTATTCGATTTGATAAGCTTATCGTAAATAATTCAGTCTACAAATATAACGACGGGAAGCAGTGCATTGAATGCATTAGACCACGGAGGCACTTAACACGTGCACAGCCACAATATGATTCCGCAAGCAACACGATCGGCCGCGGCCAGCCATTGGCTGATCCGAGTGAACATCACCGGTAACAGTGGCCGGTACCCGTCTCACCTGGCAACAATGACGTAAACCGAATGACCCGGGATAACCATGCACGGGACAACTGTCGCCGAAATGTGCCACGCTCACCAACCAACCAATCAAATCAACATTTGACAATGCCACCCGATGACGAGTCTTCTTACTTGGATCACGGCCAAGGCCCACGTGACACTATTCATTCATATTTCAATCTTAGTGTATTATCGTGGAACATTGCTGGGTTAGCAAAATACTCAGACAACACCGAAATTAAATATTTTCTCGAAACTTTTGATATTATAAGTATTTGTGAAACTTGGGGCGATAGAAGTGGAGAATTTAATGATTATTTAAACAATTTTACCTGTTATGATTCTGTGAGACAACGTAATACTTCCTCACTAAGGAACAGTGGCGGTATAGCAGTATACGTTAGTAATAGGTTACAATCTTTTAAAATAATGTCGCCTATTTGTATAGATTTTAAAGATTGTGTAGTACTATTATTTTCATTCTCTAAGTTGTTTAATATGAAAGATATTGTTATGTATTTCACATATGTGTCGCCAGAGGGATCTACTATTTATGAAAATTATAACGAGAAAAATGGTGTACTGAAAGTACAAAATGATCTAGAAGAAATACAGCAAATATATCAAAATACTTTACTGTTTCTGGCAGGTGATTTTAATAGTAGAACCAAAGATTATTTAGATTTTATTCCAAATGATAATCTTGATTTAGTTTATGGAAATGTTGATTATGATAACTCATCATTTGATATCTCGAGACATAACAGAGATATAATAAGAAGTAATAATTTTGGCAGGACACTTGTAAATATGTGTTGTCTATGTGATATTCATTTGTTAAATGGGCGCTTTGACAGCGATAAAAACGGAGAATTTACATGCTTTGCGAATGATGGAGCCAGTGTTGTAGATTATATGATTGCTTCCACTGAACTCTTTAATAATTGCATAAATAAATACTCTGTGTTAGAAAGAGATGAATCCGACCATTTCCCAATTTCATGTCAATTTAAATTGTTGTATAAGAAAATAACACATAAATCTAATCTCGGACAAACAAATGGTAATATACATTTATTAGAACGATTCAAATGGCGTGGAAACAAACGACAAACGTTTCAGTCAAAATTTACAGAATTTTTGCATGAGCAAAAGGAAAATATAGCAGGTGTAATTTCGTTTGATATTAATGGAGCTATTGACCTCATAACAACTCTTTACAAAATGTCTGGAAAATCAATGAAAGAATATATGAATATTACATATGACACACAGCCACCATGGTGGGACGCTGAATGTGAGGATAAGAAAAAAACTAAATATAGACTACTAAGACGCTTCATATTTACTAGCTCTATCGACGACCTTCGTAATTATAAAGAGAAACGAAATGATTTTAAAAAAACATGCAAAATTAAAATACATGCATATCAGGAAAAGGAAAGAGAATTATTGTTTAATAATCGAAATAATCCCAAGATATTCTGGTCAATGATAAAACGTTGTAATCAGAAAAAATCACCTGACTGCAATATAACAGCAAACGAGTGGTATAATTATTTTAGTGCCTTGCTCTACGATAGAAATGCCATTGGTATTGACATGAATGATAATACACACTATATTGATGAGTCAGCGAGTATATTAAACCGACCTATTGAACAACAAGAAGTTATAAATTCTATATCACAACTGGTTAATGATAAAAGTTGCGGTATAGATGGTATCCCGTCTGAATTTTATAAATATACAATGTATGAAATCACACCATTATTTACAGCTTTGTTCAACATAATTTTTTAACAGGAATATTCCCTCTGTCTTGGGGCACGAAATGCTATATGTCCAGTGTTCAAATCTGGTTCTACCTCTGATACAAATAATTATAGAGGAATATCATTGACTAATACAATGTATAATTTTTTTTCTGGAATAATTAATAAACGTCTATATACTTGGTCAGAAGTCAATTATAAAATAAATGAGTCACAAGCGGGGTTTAGGCGCGGCTACTCAGCAGTAGACAATGTCTTTTGCTTACAGGCAATGGTGCAAAAATATTTATCAAAGAAAGGTGGTCGGTTTTACTGTTTGTATGTTGATTTTCGAAAAGCATTTGATAAAATCAGTCATCACCAGTTATTTAAATGTCTGGGAAAAAAAGGGTATACATGGTCGATTTCTTTACATCCTAAAAACAATGTATAGTGACCTCAAGTCTTGTATTAAAGTAAAACAACCGAACGTTAATACCGGTTTATCTAATAATGATAGTCCTAACAATAATTGTTATAATAACGCTAATTACATAACCGACATGTTTACATGCAATATTGGCACAAAACAAGGTGATAAATCAAGTTCTACAATTTTTTCACTTTTCATTGACGAGTTATGCACACAATTATATAACACTTGTGGTACAGATATATTTATCAATAATGAAATTCCGGATATTATGTGTCTAATGTTCGCTGATGATGTTGCAAACTGTGCGGAAACGGTCAATTAGTTACAGCAGCAACTTAATTGTGTTGATGTCTATTGCCAATCTACTGGAATGGAAGTCAATCTTGATAAAACTGAAATAATAGTTTTTCGAAATGGAGGATCTTTAAAAAATACTGAGTGTTGGATATTTCGCGGACAGACAATACGAATAACGTCCATGTATAAGTATATGGGGTTACTATTTACACCAAATTTATCCTGGAATCAAGCCGTAAATAAATTATCAATGCAGGCACAAAAAGCCATTTACTCAATATACAAGTTCCAGCGACCTTTTGGTTACTTAAGACCTCAAGAATTGTTTAAAATATTTGATTCAGTGATATCCCCTATTTTATGTTATGGGTCTCAAATATGGGGTTATGAATATTATGATGTTATAGAATCTGTCCATTCAACTTTTTGTAATCGATATTTAAATGTTAATAAGAATACTAACAACTGCATCGCATTAGGTGAATGTGGACGACTCCCTCTCTATATCAAATATTTAACAAATTGCATAAGATATTGGTGCACCTTAATCCAGATGCCACGGCACAGATTTCCCCGTAATTGTTATCTAATGTTAAAGTCTCTTGATGATGTTAACAGATCTTGCTGGGCCACTAAAATACAAAAAGTTTTATTTAAGTATGGATTTGGTTATGTATGAATTTCACAGGATGTCGGTGATAAAAATGTATTTGTTTCTCATTTCAAGTAACGGATTAAAGATTGTTACACTCAGAAGTGGCATGAAGACATTACAAGTCGTTGTCACCATTATAAACATTTTAAAACCCAAATGAATCCCGAACGTTACCTTTGTTTAAGCATAAAAAGAAAATTTAAAATAGCATTAGCCAAATTTCGATGTTCAAATCACAAACTTATCATTGAAGTTGGGAGATATACACATATACCAGAAGAACATAAAATTTTTAAATAATGTACCTATCATTGTCTGAATTCCATGCCTTTTTTCATTGTAAAAAATATGAAAATATCAGAGAACACTTTTTGTACACATGGTACACCTCAGGATACACACTCCACCATTTTTATCATTTATTAAGTAGCAATGATGATTCAATTATCAATAAGTATCTTGTTACATATATCATTTACTGAATGCAATAAACTCGGGGATTACTAAAGTATGATAATAATTATTCTTATATTAACTTAGATAATTCCATCTATGCTGAAATGTTATAAAAGACTGGTATTAGAAAACACAACTCTCTACATTGTTATATTCATATTTGTATAATGAAATGTATTATGGGCCGGAGGCCTTAATTTGCTGAATAAAGGAATTTGTATTGTATTGTATTGTCAAATCCACCTCAAAAAAATATATGTATTAAGAAATTCCGATTGTAACCCAACGACGATGAGATGAGACACATCGCATAGCAAAATACATGTATGTCATAAACAATAAAAGTACTTAAAGAATGTATGCTTATACATCCAAATCAGCTACCTGCCGAAATACGTGACTTCTGATAAAATTAATTGAGATTTAAATTTTTCTACCGTGACATTGTTCAGTTCATTGTTTGGGCAAAGCGAAATTCGAAAAACAAGCCAAACATCTTTTTCAGGTTCTCTACCATTGTTGAACATTCAGTGAACAAAATATCATTTCAAACAAAGGCCACAAAGCGGAATCTGTTTTCATTTAGTATTACAACTACCTTGACTTTGACCATATTATTCCAAAAATCAATCCTTCTCTTCTTCTTACAACCAACCTCTTAAACGTATTTGATCATTATACCTTTCTCCCAATAAAACTGATATATTTTGGTAGAACATACCTTGACCTCATTCACCAAAAAGCAATTACAATGCGCATCTACATATTATGGCATGTCAGACGTCGCAATATTCAATAACTATATATTTGTTGTATAACTGTATGTATATATTGTATAAATGCATTTATATAGGGTATAATCAGATATATATTGTATATAGTTGCATATGTTAATGTCTAGATAATGTAAACATGCGAACTGCATTAGGACTGATTATTGGATAGGCCAAACCTTTCTCCAGAGAGTTTGCTAATACATGAATGGTAACCTACTACTTGCCATACATTTTAACGGAAATTAATTCTTGAATATCAAAAGAAGAATGGGAGGATACATATGGTAGTACATCTTTAATGATAAAAGTGTTTAAGTGTGTAGGAAATTTGTGTCACAAACACTGTTATTTCGTTGGTTTTTTTGGGGGGCTCATGATGGCTTATATTTTCATATGTTGTTTTGTTTTTATCCACAAACTACAACTGGAACTAATTTCTAAGTAATTTAATTGATCTCAACTCAGTTCAAGTGGTCGAGTGGTCAAAGTGTCGATCCCATAAAAATTGACCGCCCTGTACCTGTAATAATTGATCACTTACTTTACCAAGTTGTGTTCTTCTAAATGGCAGATACACACATCCACGGAGAGAATTGTCCTTCAAACACTCACTAAATTGTGACAGAGCAAGCTTGACACTTTGGTCAAACGTTTCCGGGTTCTTTGAAGCATTTATTCTACAAACATATTCCGAGAATGCCCTGCAAGAAAGAAGAGAAATCGATTAGTTTCAATTTCAGACAAAAGCTGGCTGACCCGGTCGTATACTTATTTTTCCACAATGGAGTCGTTTTGTATAAATGCTTTACAAATGATCTCCAGTATTCCAGGTTATTCTAATTTCCGTCTACGAGTTTCAAAATAGTAATACGCTTACTTCTATACAACGGTATGTTGCAAAAGGAAGTTTTCGAGGTAGGATGGGGTACTATTCGCGATGTAACGCGTTAAACAAACACTAAAATATGTAAAAAAAATATCACTGCAATGATTTTCGTCTAAATATGCACACAAGATATTTTTCCACAGATAAGACTCAGTCACACGATCATTACACAGGGCCAGAAAGTCCTGGATCTACTGTTATGTGCCGAGCACCATATAAGGGGGGTATACAAGTTTTATTTTTATGACTTTGGTATGTAGGACTAGGACTAGTGTGGTGTGGCTATTAAATATCGGTAATGTTATGCTTCGTGTTTCCACTGGTAATACATTACTACGCATTTAAATTAGTTTTTAAAAAGTAATGATTTCGTGAAGCAAAATAAATTAGGAAAACATAATATATGTGATAAATCAGTCATATTTGCGACATGGAATGAAACATTCGTCAAAGACAAGTTCTCGACAGAGCTTAAGTTATCCTAATAACTGGTTTCAAGCTGTTTTCTGGTGATCCTATCTATACCTCGAACACACGAAGGATAATTACAACATAGAAATAGCAGGATAGTTCAAGAAATCTGGCGGACACAGACGAAATCAGGAATGCTCGGTCCATTGTTTGTCACCTGTCTATAGGATTCCTCAACATAACCAGGATTTTGGCTTTAGGATTCAGATGGTGGATGAAGTCTGCGTTTGTGTGCAGTGGCTCCTTCATGTGGACAGATGTGAAGAGGATCTTCCAGTACCAGTTATCCCAGAAAGTGCTGGCACTGCAGTCTCCTGTAGGTAGTCGGACGATAAGTTAATTACATAATCGTGTATTTCCGGGGTTTCTCGAGTCTTTCCGGAAAAAAATCTATATACATATGTAAAATAGATACAGAAATAAAGATGACAATATATTATTCCAATTGAAATTCAACATTTCAGTCAAAAAGTATAAACAATTTATAAACAAACAACATATGATAGATTGTTTGTTTAGGCAAAAAAAAAAAGTTCCGTTTCTGGTCGCCCGACCGACCCTCTTTTTTAACGACCGACCCTTACGTTTTTTCTTTTACCTTTTCGCCTTTAATTTTTTCCCCTTTTTTACCTTTCAATTCATGTAAAAATAAAATAAAATAGAAAATAAAATACCGGCCTACCGAACCTCTTTTTTATTTGCTGGAGACCAGAAACGGAACTGTTTTTTTTTTTAGCCTTATTCTACTTGATGTTTCATCGATAGTACTTAGTTCATTTTCATTTGTGATGCGATAAGTTCGCAATCGATGGGCCAGCTCTTAATATAATTTCTCTTTTATTGTTATTTTCTCATTATCCTTATATATTAATGCTAAGGGTTTGCAGGTTTTCTGTTTTAGAGCGTACATGTCGAAAATAATATTAAAACCGCCTGTCTAGATAAACGTCATTAAATGATCGCGTATATCTACAATGGACCAAATAACGTATCCTACACCTGTTACACTTAGTTATCAGAGAGAGAGAGAGAGAGAGAGAGACGGACAGACAAATACAGACATAAAGTATTACCAAACACTTTGGAATGGTACCCACTGTCGTCAACTTCTTCCTCTATCTGCGAAGCTCCATGTGTGAATACGCTCAAATAAGTGTAGAGAGGAGCAATAGTACACCGTCTTTCCTTGTCATTAACTGAATACAGTAAAATATTGATCTTGCAGCAATGAGCATGTATGAAAATCATTTAACTTCAGTGTTTCGTAACTAGAAATGAAGCAGAGATATTAAGTGTTTCATAAAATGAAATGTAGCAGAGACAAACTGAATGACCTGCAGACAGACAATGAAATATGACTGGTAAATATGTGTGAAGATAAGAATAAAACATAACAGAGAGAAAATCAAAGCGCTGAAGGCACTGAAGTTGTGTGTGTTTCAAGTGGAAGAGGGTTTGACAAGCTGCAAATATGCAGGGTAACTTAGTTTCTCCAAATATTAAACTTATATTAAAATAATAAACGATTATTCATTGAAATAAAGGTGGAGTAAGAGTGGCAATGTGCTAATTGTTATCAGTCTGTTGAAACAAACGGTGCGTTCATCTAATGACCATGTTAACGCAACGTTAAAGCGGGGTTTTTGGCATTGTGCGATAATTTGACCTCCGTTTATTAAATTTACTATGATAAACAAAAGAAATGAGACAATACTCTTAGCACCATCGGCGCTTTGATTTGTACTACCGAGCGACGGCACAGTTTCTATTCATAGATGCTGTGGCTGCCTACTGTATCTTTAGTAACTTCGAATAGCAATCTCATTAAAATCATATCTTAATTTGCGCTCTTCTACTATCTGCGATTAGGATCTGACAACACTGCATTAGGGTTCACGTCAGATTGACCTTTAAAGTAATTTATATGCATAAACAAGTGCTCGATTTTAAACCAATTAAATAACGCGTTTCTAACTGACTTCGGTAAAACATTTGTCACAGGGTGAGAAAAATGTTCAACTTGACCGGGACTCGAACCTGGGGCCTTTTGTTTACAGAGCGAATGCTCTACCGAATGAGCTACTCGGCCGCTTACACATCTATCTACCCTATTGCGAGATGAATGCTGTTATTTCCTCTGGATTTATCGAACGATTCTGTATAGCTGCCGATTTGATTGGTTTATACAGAGGTCAATCTGAGACGACCCTCTATACGATGTGGTCAGATCCAGTAAGCATACTGAATCTGATTTCAGTGAGGTTGTTCGGATAGCAGATATACACCTGTATCAGCCATTCTATAGAGCAACAAATAACTCCTGGAGATCTCTCTGATGTATCTTAGATAGTAATTGTGATTATAAGGAGGTTATACGGGTTTTTATCGTAATTCAAGCTTTCTGCATGGACCATTGAAACACCACTAAATTACCGAAACCTGCACATCCATCATCCAAATTCAGGCATGAGCCACCTTTGAATTCGAAAGAAACTATACTCCTCCGCATGGTAAAGTGAGTTACGCAACATTCTAGGGAAAATAGTACTTCTGTGCCTTTATACTGCATACAATTATTGTGTCCATAAAATATTTAATTTTTTTACTCAAATTTAGTTTTCACTACTTTGGCTGAATCTCAGCATATCTGTATTGTAGAATTCTGTTCAATCGTTCGGTCATTCATACAAAATTGAGAGGTTATTCGGTTTTAAATGTAGAGAAATGGGCCCTCAGAATGTAGGTACTATAGTTGTGAGTGACTACGCCACACACAACTAAAAATAACAGTGACGCTAGGATAATGAACTGTTACCACGTCCATATCGTCGTCTAGTGAGCCAGTGCGGTTCCTTCGGGACATCGGCAGTTATTGATGGATGTTTTTTTACTCTGCGGTAAAAATCAGTTGTCCCTGCCTTAGGAGCACCAACGAGAAAGAAGTAAGGAATACATCGTAGTATGCCCTCATTCGGAGTTTTCTCCCCTTCTGACACGCGCCAACAAGGGTTTTTGTAATTTGGCAGAAACTTGATCGGCTCCTAAAGAATATAAAAGAGGTACCTGTGACTCCTGCATACATTTTTGATGACTAAAACTTCAATATATTTTATTCAATTGCAAATGCTTTAAAGAGCTTGTGATTTTAGATGGGGGGGGGGGGGGGGGGGTATAAAAAATTTTCCAACTGATTTCAAACAACATTGTATATACCTATATAAAAAATAAAAACAAAATATTTCCATGGTATATAAATAATAACAGAATCAGTTATAATTAAAATACATATGAACCTGCTATTAAATATGTTATAGTTAGTTATTGACTATATTTTTCTCAGCAAATTATATGTACTTAGCAAGATTATTTAATGATCTATTCGAATTAGAGGTCATAATTCTATTGAATTTATACTTATTTGGCCATGAGTGTATTATTTATTAAAGTATTAAAAAATTTAATAAAAAATGATAATCATTTTATATTTTATTCATGTTACAAGTCTTACATAACTTTGGTATATTATGATGTCTGCCCCTTTCTATTTCTAGGTTATGCGATGATACTCTGAATTTGGTAAGGGCTATTCTAAATCTAGCAATATTTATGTTTTCAACATGAATCAGTGACCCCGTGTATTGAAAGAGGGTTGTTTCAATAGCGTTTTTAACAGATTATATGAACAAATTGCAGAGAACAGTACTGTAGTCAATATCTTACATTATATAACTATATGCAGTAAAACAAATTCTAGAAAATTCATTGACATATTTTTCTATATACCCATGAAAATAAATTACCTTATGAGTATGCTATTTGAATCATGTTTTTTTTTTGTATAGAAATATTTACAAAAATATGCTGCAACATCCGTATTGAAAATTCTGATTTCTAAAGTTCCAGATTAAGTCAAATTTGTTGAATTTTCCAGATAGCAAAGGCCCTGTTCCCTTCCCCATTTTTTTCCTTCCTTTTTTTCAGGTGCCTTTTTTGCGACATAATCTTAACCATGACTTTTCATCATGAAGAATAACCAAATTTGACAATTCATATTATGCATGTATGGTTTCTTGTTCCTAATCTGGAAGTTTTTCCTAGTGAAAAATTAATAGGAGTTTGCATAAATGAACATTTTTTAATCATTATTTGTTTCAGGTCCAAATCAAGATTTGTGAAACAAATCCATTGTGTAATAGTCACACAGCGGTGTTATGTGAAGGTAAGATAAAGATGAAAAAAATGCATCACTTTCCATGGAAATTATTCTGCACAAGTCTATAAAAATGAAATTAAAAAATAAACAAGTAACAAAGTTCTTTATATAAGGCATGTATACGCATATTATTTACTAAACTTAGGAGAGAAATAAAACAAAATGAGCTGATCCGGAAAAAAAATCTTTCAAGACAAGAATGTATATGCAAAGTAGGAAATAAACACAATGATTTTCATGTAAACAGCAAATATCTGCCAAGCCCCAGGGACTCTTATATCCATTTTTTGTACCTGTATAAGGCACCATTCCCCCAGCCGAAACGTTTGCCCCCCACCCCCTCCCAATTTTCAAGCAAAATTCCCCCTACAAACAAAAATGTAAGAGCTCACACAAATAACAAATATGGTCAAGTGGTAGATTGTTGTATTGTATAGCATTTGAAATCCATTTCAGTTTTAACAAACAAAGATACTAGACAAGACCTTTTTTGTACATTTTTACTTATATAAATATTGCAGTATGTGCAGCAAAAATTGCTAGTATTGCTTAAAAGAAAATGACACAAAAATTCTCCCTTTTGAAGGTAGAGGTACTTTTCCCCCAAAACAGAGAGAGAGAGAGTCCTGAACACACATTTATTTATTATCTACAGTGTTAAGCTTTCTTTATTTTTGAAAGAGAAAAGACCACAAATCAAATTCAATGTACTGTATTAAGTGTATTTTATTTATTATGTAAAATAGTAGTCTGTGCTTGACAGATCATATACACAGCACACGTGAAACAAACAATATTACTTACAGTGACAGTTGTGGTGAAGAAAAAAAAAAGAAAAAGAAAATAATGTCCTTGAACAATAATGTTTAAAAAGAATAAATGAGAATATTACAAAACTCTGATGGTATTTCACCTCATGTAGTGTTGGAATTTGGAATTAATCTGTTTGGGTTTAAGTTTATATTTCTGTTAAATATTTGCACTGAAGATGTGAGCATGTTATAACCTATTCATACTAATGATCATTATTACTTCTTTTCAGATTGCCGAAAGCAGACAAAGGTGCCTGCTGTCATTTCAAAGTCAGACGTTGCTGAATGTTGAAATTATTTGTGATATCTTAAATGTAATCTTAGAATATAAATAAACAACTAAAAATATATTGTGTCATCATTCAATGTGTGCGTGTATGTGTGTGTGTGAGAGAGAGAGAGGCCTTATATACTCTTATATACTCAATATCAATACATTAAAATTCCCAAAAAGAAAATTAAATTCAAACAATTAAATACTCCAAAAGGAAAAATCAAATGCAAACAATTAAATTTTCTTGAAAGTTATCTTGCAGTCACTCATCTAAGCTTAAAAAATAATGTTTTTTGCTGTATATGAAATCTACACAATATACTGAAAACTAGATAAACAGATTCATAGGTTTATACTTCAATATTGTTAGTTCTTCTCTACTTGGAAACAAGTTCTTACAACTTGCATGTTCATTGGAGTTGTGTGTGTGTAAATGAAGATTATTGCATAGATAAGTACAGAAAATGACACTCAAAGTCAAAAATCTCTCTCTCCCTATCTGGTAAACTTTTATAACGCCCTTCATTGAATACACATCCTGCCGATTCGAATTTTGTAACCGTGTCAATTTCATAATGACGCAATGATAGTAGCTAAAGTCAAGAAACATGGTTAAGGTAGTAATTGTATTTTCTCAATTGTTTATCTCTATTATGACGTCAAATCAGGAAACAATTTTGTATAAACAAACAAAATGGCCGCCGATTGAAAAAAATGTTGATGTATACATGTATATATCCATAATGTATATAAATATATGAGTATATCCATGATGTAAACGTGTATATGAAAATATCCATTTTGTTTACATGTATATGAGAGTCATCTGCAAACAGAAATTGGTATTCCATTAGACAAAAGGACAAACGATGATGATGATGATGCGATGATGATGATAAGATTGTCATCATATGATTCAATACACTATCCGTCATACGCCAGTAATGCGTAATAAAGGGTTTCTGTATGCAGACTGGGAAGAAAAACGCAGAGAAGATAATTATGTAAAGGGCGATTACAGATTCTTAAAATGAAGAAGAAAAAGACTGACCATGTCGAGAAGGTTAACCGTGTCCTGTTCAGTAGTTTTCCGATGATTCATGATGTACTCCCAGTTTGATGCATTCGCAGACATTGGTGTGCGGCGCAGCTCCAGTGGAGCATCTAGTAGTCCGAGAATATAGGACGATAAAAGAAGCATGGACACCGTAGCAGCGGCAAATAGGAAATACAGAACAGGTAGGTTGCAGCGACTCTGCAAACGAAAAATGAATTGTTCGTTCTTTTGATTAAATTTAGCGACCTGTCACCATTACTTGAGTCATTTCGGAGACTTTGTCTAAATAAGACAGATATAGTGATGTGATATCTCATGCCGTAGGCGAGTGGCATGGTGCCACATCTAGTTACAATTTCATGACACAAGACCTGCCAACCGTCGACCAACTTTTATATGTTGTGTTTCATGACTCACTACTTATCAAAAAGTAACCTGCGTATCAAATTTAAATCAAAATGATTACAAGTTATCTATTACTTACCCGAAAGTTTATTTAATTTACGCGTTGATTTGGAAAAATGCTCTTACAGCGTATACTAATCACCCTTGACGGTACCTGACTTTGACCAGCACTTTGTGCCTGGGACGGCCTTACCTACATAGCTATACTGTGATGATATGTAGCCAAAGGTTGGTCTGGTTTACTAAAAATAACATGGTTTTGTTTGTGAGCAGTTGACCTAACATGGGCTTAAAACTAGAATATAACACATATTTACATTGTATAACTGATGCTACTCACCGTCACACATGGAATTTTCGTAACAGACCTACTCTCGTTTTTGACGTCAGATGCTGCTGTAACAGGCATCATATAAACTTTGTTATACATCTCCCGGGACAACAGTTTTACAAATTTCACAGCTTAGAAAGCATTGAAAAAAAAGCTCGTCCTTAGAGAGTATCGAACTTTTAACTTTTAGTTCCGAAGTCAGTGACAACAATTACTGTAGAACAATGTCCTCTTAACAGAATGAACGTTACACGTGTATCTAATTAATGCTGCAGTGTAAAACCTTTTCACCGTACTGTCGACATCTGCTTAATTTATGAAACCTGATAAGCGTGGAGTTTCTTATCGATCACCATACAAAGCAAATAAACATTAGATTCAACAGTGTATGGTAAGAAAAGCTTGCTGCTGCAAAATGTACTTTTGTTAAAGCATTCTAATGGTAATAAGGCCGTTACGTTTGGACTGCGTATGTAACATCTGTAAGACTCCATTATTTACCCTACTAATTTTACTAGCTATTCAACAGTTATAGGAGTGTGTATGTACATTTGTACGTGATCATTATTTAACGTGTTGGTCCAATATAAACACATTCACGTATTTACATATTTGAATTTTAACGACCGATTTATATAGATCATTACCCCTTTTTAATATACTTTATATTTTCTTGTGTGCGCGTCCAATAAAAATAATTTAGATCTATAACATTACATTGGTAATCTTAAAGTTTAGTAGATCATAAATTACAGTGTTTATCTAGATCTAAACCATTACAGTAGTAATAAATACATCTATTACATTACAGTCTTAATCTAGATCTATTACATTAAAGTCTTAATCTAGATCTATTAAATTACAAACTTAATCTAGATCTATTACATTACAGTCTTAATCTAGATCTATTACATTAAAGGGGGGCCTCCGTGGCCGAGAGGGTAAAGTCGCTGGCTTTAACACTCACTCAGTCTCTCACCGCGTGGGTTCGAATCCCGGCAGGGTCATTCGGATTTTTTATGTGAGGAAGCCTTCCAGCTGGCTTGCGGTAGGTCGGTGGTTCTACCCGGATGTCTCCGTGCATTCGGGGTCTTCCTCCACCTGTAATTAGCTGGACGTCGCTATATGACTGAAATACTGTCGAAGCGACGGTAAACTCAAATAGACAAGTCAAGTCTATTACATTAAAGTCGTAATCTAGATCTATTACATTACAGTCTTAATCTAGATCTATTACATTAAAGTCTTAATCTAGATCTATTACATTAAAGTCTTAATCTAGATCTATTACATTAAAGTCTTAATCTAGATCCATTACATTACAGTGTTAATCTAGATCCATTACATTACAGTCTTAATCTAGATCCATTACATTACAGTCTTAATCTAGATCTATTACATTAAAGTCTTAATCTAGATCTATTACATTAAAGTCTTAATCTAGATCCATTACATTACAGTCTTAATCTAGATCTATTACATTAAAGTCTTAATCTAGATCTATTACATTAAAGTCTTAATCTAGATCTATTAAATTACAGACTTAGTCTAGATCTATTACATTACAGTCTTAATCTAGATCTATTACATTACAGTCTTAATCTAGATCTATTACATTAAAGTCTTAATCTAGATCCATTACAATACAGTCTTAATCTAGATCTATTACATTAAAGTCTTAATCTAGATCCATTACATTACAGTGTTAATCTAGATCCATTACATTACGGTGTTAATCTAGATCCATTACATTACAGTCTTAATCTAGATCTATTACATTAAAGTCTTAATCCAGATCCATTACAATATAGTCTTAATCTAGATCCATTACATTACAGTCTTAATCTAGATCTATTACATTAAAGTCTTAATCCATAGAGCTATTACATTACAGTATTAATCTATAGATCTATTACACTAGAGTTCTATTACATACAGTATAATCTAGATCTTACATAATATTAATCTAGATCTATTACATTAAGTATTAATCTAGATCTTTACTTACGTATTAATCTATAGATCTATTACATTACGGCATTAATCTATAGATCTATTACATTGCGGTATTAATCTTAGATCTATTACATGACAATGTTAATTTGAATCTATAACATTACTGGATTTATCTATAGATTTATTACATTACAGTGTTAATCTAGCCATATTTCATTTTAAGTTTATTCATTACAGTGTTAATCTATAGTTCTATTACATTACGGTGTTAATAATGATATATTACATTACGGTATTAATCTATAGTTCTGTTACGTTACAATATTAATCTTTAATCTATAGATCTATTCAGTTTTTATCTAGATCTATAAAATGTATGTGAATTATGGTTATATGCATCTAGAAATCCGCAGTATTTGACATATTGCAAATCAGTTGCTAAACTGATCACATATCTAGGTAGATTTGAAAACTTTTGTAATAAATGTAAACACCCGTGCAGTCATACATGCTTAACCGACCATATCATTCTCGATTGTCCGCATGTAAAGTTTCGAATGAAGACCCTTTTTCTCAAAATTAAACAGACATGTGGAAATTCTGTATGGCTATGTTTAAGTGAAATGGATAGATCGTCACTGGTCAATACTTTACTGGGTTCGCGTAGCTCAACTGTTCTGTTGTCCTATTTACAGCAGTAATATGATACCTTTTATGGTATAGTGATATGTTACATTCATTATATGTGGCTGCAGTACGTGTCTTTTGAATAATAGTAACCCCTACTGAACAAATAAATCACTTAAATGTTTCAATTTTCTACTGTATGGTATGAGGTAATGACAATGTTTCTGTATTTCTTTTTTTAATTAAAAAATTTTTTTTTTTTATTTTATGTAACATTTATTTTTTGTAAATTTACTGTTGCATTTATTTCTGCAGATGCGACTTTTCCATATGTTGTATCTTGTCACTTGTTAATGTAACAATTGATTGTATTCTGTAAAGGTTGAGTCTGTAAACTCTGTGTGTGTTTGTGTGTGTGTGTGTGTGTGTGTGTGTGTGTGTGTTACGATGTTGTCTGACTTCTTTATACTATGTAACTGTGTTATGTACATGTATCTTCATAATTGGAGGAAATAAAGGCTTATATACTGTCGACATCTGCTTAATTTATGAAACCTGATAAGCGTGGAGTTTCTTATCGATCACCATACAAAGCAAATAAACATTAGATTTAACAGTTTATGGTAAGAAAAGCTTGCTGCTGCAAAATGTAACTTTTGTTAAAGCATTCTAATGGTAATAAGGCCGTTACGTTTGGACTGCGTATGTAACATCTGTAAGCCTTTTTACCCTACTAATTTTACTAGCTATTCAACAGTTATAGGAGTGTGTATGTACATTTGTACGTGATCATTATTTAATTGGAATAAACACATTCACGTATTTACATATTTGAATTTTAACGACCGATTTATATAGATCATTACCCCTTTTTAATATACTTTATATTTTCTTGTGTGCGCGTCCAATAAAAATAATTTAGATCTATAACATTACATTGGTAATCTAGATATATTACATTACAGTGTTTTTCATTACATTGTTAATCAGATCTGATATATTACAGTGTAAATCAGATCTGATACATTACAGTGTAAATTAAGATCTATTAAATTACAGTGTTTATCTATATCTTTTACATTATAGCATTAATTTACAGATCTATTACAGTCTTAATCTAGATCTATTACATTACAGTCTTAATCTAGATCTATTACATTAAAGTCTTAATCTAGATCTATTAAATTACAAACTTAATCTAGATCTATTACATTACAGTCTTAATCTAGATCTATTACATTAAAGGGGGGCCTCCGTGGCCGAGAGGGTAAAGTCGCTGGCTTTAACACTCACTCAGTCTCTCACCGCGTGGGTTCGAATCCCGGCAGGGTCATTCGGATTTTCATGTGAGGAAGCCTTCCAGCTGGCTTGCGGTAGGTCGGTGGTTCTACCCGGATGTCTCCGTGCATTCGGGGTCTTCCTCCACCTGTAATTAGCTGGACGTCGCTATATGACTTAAATACTGTCGAAGCGACGGTAAACTCAAATAGTCAAGTCAAGTCTATTACATTAAAGTCTTAATCTAGATCCATTACATTACAGTGTTAATCTAGATCCATTACATTACAGTCTTAATCTAGATCCATTACATTACAGTCTAAATCTATTACATTAAAGTCTTAATCTAGATCCATTAAATTACAGACTTAGTCTAGATCTATTACATTACAGTCTTAATCTAGATCTATTACATTACAGTCTTAATCTAGATCCATTACATTACAGTCTTAATCTAGATCCATTACATTACAGTCTTAATCTAGATCTATTACATAATATTGTTAATCTAGATCTTTTACATTACAGTACTAATCTATAGAGCTATTACATTACAGTATTAATCTATAGATCTATTACACTAGAGTGTAAATCTAGATCGTTTACGTTACGGTATTAATCTATAGATCTATTACATTACGGCATTAATCTATAGATCTATTACATTGCGGTATTAATCTATAGATCTATTACATGAAAATGTTAATTTGAATCTATAACATTACTGGATTTATCTATAGATTTATTAAATGTTAATCTAGATCTATAACATTACAGTGTTCATCTAGATCTAAACCTTTAAAGTATTAATAAATACATCTATTATATTATATTATGTTTTAATTACTTATTAACTATTCTATTCATAATGTTTACTATTTATTAAATTATGGTTTTAATCTTTAGATCTTTAACATTACATGTTTAATCTATATTCTATTACATTACAGTGTTAATCTAGTTCTATTCATACAGTGTATAATTATTAATAGAACTATTACATCACAGTGTTAATCTTGATCTATTACATTTCAGAGTTAATTTGATCTTTTCCATTACAGGGTTTATCATTACATTGTTAATTTTGATCTATTACTATATTTATACTCCTAAATTGTCGGTAAATATCTATTCATAGCTAATGTTTCTTTGTTATGTAAATATGTCTCCGACAATAAATAAAATTTGAATCGAATTGAATTTAAAAGATAAGGCATTAAAAGCAATGATTTCAGTATTTAATATTACTCGTGGAAGAGAGATACCAATTAACATTATGTTTAATTTGTTTGATTCATATGTTCTGTCAATTCTTAACTACGGATGCGAGGTATGGGGTCACCTTAAGGCTGATTGCTTAGAAATTGTTTATAGAAAGTTTTGTAAATGGCTGCTGAATGTCAAATTATTTACAAATACTTTAGCTATATATTCAGAGTTAGGTAGATATCCACTGTACAAAGCACCGTATGTTAGAATTGTTAGATATTGGCTAAATTTATTTTGGGCAAAGCGTGAGAATGCATTGTTGAATAATATTGTTGAAAATGAATATATAGTTAATTGGTCGTCAAAAATAAGAAATAAATCACAGCAGGCTGGTTTTAATGATGTATACCCAGAGTCGGTAAATGTTAGTATATTTTGTATAATCTTATTAAATCGCCTTAAAGATATCTAATTTACCCATTGGCAGGCAGGTGTATGCTAAAATACGTCATTGTTATATATATATATATATATATATATATATATATTAATATTATATATATATATAACCAAAGGTAATTATATATAAATATAAATATATTCCGTATTTTCCTGTTCGTTAACGGAATTTGCTAATTTTTAAAATGTTCCTAAAATTCTTGATTCGTAACATTGTCACCTCCTTTAACACCTTTTCTTGTCGAATCTTTAATATAAATAATAACACCACCACTATCACGTTTTGCCCGTCTGTGTCTATACTTTCTATAAGAGTAATGGGTAACTGTAACCCTTTAAATCTATACTTGAGTTTTTATTAGTCAATATCTCATATAAACATATAATATCATACTGTGAAATTATATTAATAAATTCCTCGCATGACTGCTTTTCTTTGGTAAGTCCCTCAACATTTCAATATACATGTGCTTTATTTTTGACCGCTTGGGTACGTTGAACAAATTAGTAGCTATGTAAACACCCTCTATTATTAGAGTAAATAGTATGGTGCATTAATCGATACTATACTTTGTTTAAACTTAAATTTGTTTAACGTCGATTGAGAAACAAGTTCTTACAACTTATAATAATCCCTCTCGACGGTTTTTGGGTTGGAGTATGTAATGTTCTCCTCATGTGGGTATGTGGTTAATTGTATACACCTAGATCCTTGTATAAAGGAATAAGTCTGGATCCAAAGACGGGATGAATTTTTGTACATTAATTATACACTAATTATAAACACTGCATACTATATTCATACATACATTCTATCTTTCTAAAATCTAACAGACTAGTCTGTGAAGGTTTCATGCATTGATGCTGACCACGCCAGTAGGCGGGGCTAATCAGGAGTAGCACCACTGGTCACTACAGACTAGTACTTTGCGCCTTGGAAGGCCATGAAAAATCCTTGTCCCTACAAGAATAAAACCCACAACCTTTGGATCCGCAGTCGTGTATGTTACCACCGGAATAGGGAACACTTAACCGGTAGTATAACCGAACACTCTTGATGCAACACAATTGTCTCAATCTTCTTAAAAAATACCGGTCGAAAAATTACATCATGATGCCTATAACATTAATCTTACTCAGGTTAGCAACATTTGGCCATTGTGGCCATCTTGATCCAGTTTGTCACTACTAGCAATATTTTACATAAGAAACTTTGTCTAATTAATTAGGAATGTTAATTGTTCCTTCCCATGGTATCAGTCATTCCATAGAACAACAAATAACCCCTGGAGGTATCTTGATGTATCTGAGATAGCTTGATGTGATTATTATTAAATTATGGATTTTTATCGGAATTCAAGCTTTCTATTATTCTATATGGACTATTGTAACACCACTAAATAACCAAAACCTGCACATCTACCATCCAAATTCAGACACGAGCCACCTTTGCGTCGAAAGAAACTATACCCCTCCGCATGGTAAAGTGAAGGTTACGCAACATCACAGGGAAAATAGTTCTTTTGTGCTTTTATGCTACATACAATTATTGTTTCCTGTAACTGTGTATTTTTTTTTACTCAAAACTGAGTTTTCAACACTTTGGCTGAATCTCAGCATACCTGTATTGTAGAATTCTTTTCAGCCGTTCGATCATTCATACAAAGTTAAGAGGTTATTCGCTTTAAACTGTAGAGAATGGGACCCTCAGAATGTAGGTACTATAGTTGTGAGTGATACGTCACACACAATTAAAAAGTATATGATTAAGAGGGGGAATGGGACCCATAATCGGCTCCAAATTCAACAAACAGAGGGCACTGGCCTCGCAGTAGAGCTAAAATGAAAATTGAACCTTTCTAATGCGGTATGCATTGAGTGCTATATCATGTCATGTCATTGATGGAAATTATGAAAATATTATTTATTTCCAATGAAAATGTGAACTTATTTACAGTTTGATTTTTGTCAATAATTTTGGTAACGTCACGAACCATTTGGTTAAACCTAAATTAGCTTTCACTTTATACCACAAAGTTAATAAATGCACTGGAAGGAACTTTTGGTAGGCTAAAACTTGTAGATTATGAAGTACATTTTCATATCAGAAACAGAAGTTTTTATTAGGACTTTCTGTCTATAGCAGAAAGTCCTATTGGGTTTGTACTTTTTTATTATTATTATTAATACTTTCTGCCTACAAATTTATTTCAGCCCTAACAGGACTGACGTCATTGTTCCTTCCCATGGGAAGGAACATCAATAGTTGTTCCTTGCTACTTGCCGGATATAAGACTAGCACCTAAAAATATGTTTGCCCGCTCAGTACTATGTGTTATTCAGATTCTTTCGATGAGACGGGGACCAGCGTGCAGTTACGTAATACTTCGATCCGTCATTTTATCGGCTATTTTAGCTTTTTTGATGACGTGCAAGTTTCTATTATCAAGTGCAAAAAAAAAAACAAAGTTAAGAAATGCACTGGAAGGAACTTTTGGTAGATTATGAAGTACATTTTCATATCAGAAACAGAAGTTTTTATTAGGACTTTCTGTCTATATCAGAAAGTCCTATTGGGTTTGTACTGTTTATTATTATTATTATTATTATTATTAAGACTTTCTGCCTACAAATTTATTTCAGCCCTGACAGGACTGACGTCATTGTTCCTTCCCATGGGAAGGAACATCTATAGTTGTTCCTTGCTATTTGCCGGATATAAGACTAGCACCTGAAAATATGTTTGCCCGCTCAGCACTATATGTTATTCAGATTCTTTCGATGAGACGAGAACCAGCGTGCAGTTACGTAATACTTCGATCCGCCATTTTATCGGCCATTTTAGCTTTTTTGATGACGTGCAAGTCTATTAAGCCTACATCCTATCAAGTTCAAAAAAGAAAAAAAAAGAAGAAAAAACATTTCGTAAATGGCCTTAATTTCGTAAGTTAGCAGACTCTCCCATTATCTGTCACTAGGTATTTGTTTATGGCAGGGTGTCAGGTTACAACGCTTTACTCTATGGAGGCTATTCTTCGCCAAAATTCCAGCCTTGTTGATCTGAGTTGAACAGTTTATTTTCCGACAAAATACACAATTTGAATTTCTTAGTATTTAAACTCCAGAGATACATTCTTGACTGAATTTGCCGATGCAACATTGTAAATACGTATTTCAACAAAATGCATTTTGATAAACTACAAAACGCCTTCTTACTTTAACGCTCGCAACTTTACATTGTCCGACCATCATGATTTGGCTCAGCTTAATCCAGGTTTACACGTTTGCAATGTTGATAAATAAGCTCCGCCCATTTCCCCGCCCACTACATCATCGTAAATAAACGTAATTGTCCGCTCACTTTCGGTATTTTCCGACAACGACTGGCAAATCTCCACGCAGTTATCTCCCATGTACGAATAAGAGAAGTGTTGCAGAGTGTAGGTCTACACATTCAAGGTAAATGCATTATGAGAATTAAACAGTATCACATTTATTTACTAAGCATCATGTGTTTCAGTTGCATGAGTGCAGTTGTATGCAGGTATTGAATCAACACCAGAAGATATAAAAAAGATTAGTTTTTGAAACGTACCCCACAAACATTGTAAAGCCAGCAATATAAGCGCAGCATGGCGTAAATTTACATTTAGATTTTTATATCCCTGGCCAGGATTTTAACATTGATGTTTTTTTTTAGTCGAGCCACCAAAGCCACATGATATGAGAACCCACTTCACCACAATTGAGCTTTTTTCAAAATTTAACATCTAGTCACTGCCATTACTGGTGTTGTGAATTCGCGCTCAATGCCCCACTTTCATAAAAAAATCGATTTTTTTACTCACAATTTCAGAAAAACAACGCATAATTTTCACAAACAGAGCTGAGGTGTACCGGACTCAATTTTTTGAATAACAATACAAGAACACATCCAAAATTAAGGTTCCTTAAGTAGTCAATATTGACTATTGGCAGTATAAAGTTCAAGTTGAAGTATTCATTATGTCTTTAATGAGGAGATGTTCTATAAAGATATAAGATATCTCCTGCTTTAACAAAGATTGATCCTTTGCTTGTCACCTAGTATATTAATGTTTTAAAAAAAAGTGTCTGACTTCCAATATTATTTTGAATCTCTGTGTTTGTTCATATACATACCTGCAGATTGATTAATTTCTTTAAGAAAATAAACAAAAGTTACATGCCATCAACTGTCTGTGTCTTAATCCAACCCTTAATGGGGTTTTTTCCAGACAGTAAAAATTAGTGCTTGACTATAAATCAAGATTTTTTATGCAAAACAAATATATTTATAGAAGGAATACGTCAAATTGATATTTAAGGTTCAGTTAAGTTGCTGCTTTACTATTGTCCAATTTTTAATTAAAAAAAATGGAAGATTTGCTACAGATAGATCTATACAATAATTTTTACAGGCCAAAGTCTGGCTGCTGCCTTTCCCAGTAATATTAAGTAACATTTAATTACTATATCACAAATATAACCTTAATACTAGGGTATGACTGGATAAGAAAAAAGAGAAAAAAAATCTATGCAGTTTCTAATGTAAAGCTTTCATTTCTTAATATTCACTTAGAACGTTAGTAAAATTGAAACCAAAATTATGAAGCTTAAATGTCTGTACATAGCAACTTCCCTTTCATAGATCTACATAACATTTTTTCAACCATATTTTTTTTTTTTTTTTCGTTTTCATTTTACCATGTATATACTAAAAAGAGTCCAAAGGTAAGTATATATAATGATTAACAATTGATGTATATAAAATTATTGTATCTACAAAGTATCATTTTCAGACTCAGGTAAATACGAAATCTTTCTGTACTTACCGATTTATCATGATGTAAGAGTTACCTCTCTTTATTTTCCGCTCGTGAAATTTGGCTCCGCCATTAAATCTTCGCCTATTTCCGTGATACTGCCATATATGGAAGTTGCAAAATCGTCTACAAATGTTAATCGCGTAGAAATGTAAAAGTCAAGTATGCAGTTGTAAACCTGAGAGTGTTATCTGATGCGTCTCCATTCTTGAACGTCGTGATGTACGGCGTAAAACGTGTCGTGTATGTTGTTGTACATTTCGTAAATTTGAGTTTGAAAAATTATAAATATTATTTGCATTTTATCTTAGCTGCATATTACCAAATTACATTCTAGAAGTAAAAACGTTACTAGATAAACGTTTATACTTTTACAAATCTGTTTAGTTGAACCGAAGTATAAATTGTCATGATTACAAGGCTGGGTTTTTGGCAACGAATAGCCTCTATATTACTCTGGATAATGTGGTCGTTTTATACTAAATGGACTTGTTTATAGCTGATAATTTGTTGCTGTTAGATATGGAAGTTCAGAGCCGGATCCAGGAGTTCAGGTTAGGGGGCGGGGCGCAATATTTAAAAATGTAGGCAGTGACAATGCAAGCGGCTTGCCTCTTTCCCAGGGCCGTGATAAGGGTGTAGTTCCGGTTGGACTAGAGAGCCTGGGGAATTCCCGTGCGATTTTTTATTTTAAAGCTGTAAAATAGTGCATTCTTGTGAGTTTTTTTTTTTTTTTTTTTTTTGGGGGGGGGGGGGGGTATGTCTACATTGCGCGCCGGGTGCGTCCCCTTGAATCCGCCACTGAAGTTAACATAATAAGAAAAAGCATTTAACAGCTTCCAGGGCCCTCTCTCACTTCGACGGACTTGGGCCGGGGCACTGACAGGGTGGAATTTTCACTAGGTATCTTTATTTGGGGAATTTACCTTGAAACCTCTAATTTTCTAATACATGTGCGCTGATATTTTTTTGCAACCGCCACTAACTTTCTAATGCACTTTTTTATCTAACACACAATTTATTATTACGTATTTCTTATTTGTTGCATAGGGGGATTTTTCACTGACTGGGGGGGGGGGGGGGGGGGGGGGGGTATTTGATGTAGAGGGGAATGGGGCCCATTATCGGCCCCAAATTCAACAAAAAGAGGACCCTTGCCTCACGGTATATATGTTGATGTATACATAGATGTGCTATGACATGTAAAGTTATGCAATTGATAGAAATTATGAAAGTATTATTTATTTCCAATGAAAATATGAACTTATTTACAGCTTGATTTTCTAAGCTGATTCAAGCCGTTTTCTTGATGTCTTTATCTCAAAAACCGTCTAAACATTAAAAGAGAGAAATGTTGGAAATCTGAAGACCTTTCCAACGGTACCTAGCTTTTTTCAAAATCGGACATCATATAAGGAAGTTACATAAAAAATAAGAGTTAATTAAAACCGTTCATTCGCGCACCTTTGAAGTTGGTCTCAATCATTTAATTGCTTCTTTCTAAGAAACTATTAGTTTTTGCAAATAACTTGATGACCATTATTTATAGCTTGATACAATGTTATTCTAATGGTATGCAGATTTTAATGATCGGATCATTAATTACAAAGTTATCTGTCGAGAGGTAGTAACTGACTTGAACATCCTTTTGCCGATTCTTGCCGTTTTCTTGATGTCCTTATCTCAAAAACCGTTAAAGATAGGTCTACACATAAAGCGAGTGGAATGTTGGAAATCTGAATACTTATCCAACGGTACCAAGGTATATGAAATATGACATTACAGAAGAATGTAACATGGAAATTAAGAATTTCTGAAAAATCGATTTTCCTCTTCTTTTTTTTTTAAATTGTTGGTAAAATGTCCTGTTGTGATATGTTAAATGCTCTATGATCGATTTGAATTCAGCAAGAAAAGTCTGTGAAAAAAAAAGAAAAAAAGAAAAACAAGAAATAATTTTTTGGTAGGAAATTAACATTGTTTACCTATTTTGCATGAAAAGAGAAATTGTGATATTTCCGGTTTGAGAAATATTAAAGTTCATATTAATAAGGGTTCTTGAAGAGCCAGCATCATGAAAGTATAACAGGAAGCAAAGCTCCATAGTCCCCTTTGAATGCAATGACTTTCATTTATATATGACGTCAATTGACGTCACAGATTTCATTTGCTATCAATATTTACTCTACACCTTTAAATACCGGACGGAATTTCTTTATTTTTTTTTCACAGATGATGTAAGTCAGGATAACCAAATGAATATGATTAGATTTGATATGGTTAGCAGAGCAGAAAACCCTACCGTTTGATCGGAACAAGCGAAATCTAGTGGTTTTTTTTTCTTCTCTTCCTTTTCTACGCGTTTATTCCTATATGTTGCAAAAGTCTCAGGACCCTGAAAATCTAATGGCATATACTTTATATACTGAATTTTCCATTTCAATGATTTCCGTATGTCTATGGCGTCATATGACGTCAAACTTGACGTCTTATAGAAGAGAGCTTCAAAATGATATATAAGTTTTTAGGATCGGGGTTAAATCAGTTTAGCTATGACGTAAAAACGAAGATTTTGTTACCCATATTTAACATTTAACAGTTTATATCTCAAAAACCATTGATTATCGAAATATGATTTTGAATTTTATTTGTAGAGCGATGTTTAAGCCGTTCTATTGATGGTTTAAATTCAACGATTGACCAGAGAATCATGAAGTATTGGCAAAAAATAAAACGAAATTCGTGTATATAGCTTTATTAATTAATTTAGTTATTGCCGTTTTCTGGAGGTTTAACTGCTAAAGTGGGGAAAACAAAAGAAAAACACAAATAATGTTTAATATATATATGTATAATCATATAAAATGTTATCAATGTAGGGTTCACATCGTCTAAGTTACAGTTTTCCCGGTTCACATCGTCCGTCGTCCTCATGCATACGACATACACGATCTTGTATGCTAGAAATGTTCAAGTTTATAAAAACTGGATAATGACCATCGAACAATTGCTATTCCGTTACGTTCCATGAAATACCAATTCCTCAGAGCGATTGGTATTTTATGGAACGGAACGAGAATGTAAATTACACTAATTATGATAATAAAATTTTAATTTTACTGTTTGTAAAATTAATTGACAATGTGTATAATGTTAAAAATCGAAACTCATCTTAAGATATCTTCCAAAATGCATATACACATGTTTCTCATTTTTTCCTCGTTACCCCTTAAGATGCCCCATCGTTCGTTCCATTCCGTTCCGCAAAATACCAATCTAATGGAACCTAGCTTTTTAAAATCGGTCATTATATAAGGAAGTTACATGAAAAATAAAACCGTTCTTTCATGCGCCACTGCAGTTGGTATCAATCATTTAATTGCCTTTTTTTCCATAGAAACTATAAGATTATGAAAATAACTTTAAGAACATTATTTCTAGCTTTAAGCCATGCCGCTTTAGCGGTATGCAGATTCAATTAACGGACAATTAATTAAAAAAATATCGGTCGGGAAATAGTAATTGACAAGAACATATTTTTGCCGTTTTTTTTTGTTTTTTCCGTTTTCTTGAGGATTAACTGTGTATATCTCAAAAGCCGTTACAGAGGTCTGAACACGAAGCAAGCGAAGTCTTGAAAATCTGAAGACCTGTCTAACGGTACCTAGGTTTATTAATTCGAACACCATTGAAAAATAAAAATTAATTAAAACCGATCTGTAGTTGGTCCTTATCATTTAATTGGCTTTTTTTTAAAAGAAACTATTTGTTTTTGCAAAAAACTTTAAGAACATATTATTTATAGCTTGATACAAAGCTATTCGAATAGCATGCAGATTATAATGATCGGACCATTACAAAGTTATCGGTCGGGAAGTAGTAATTGGCATGAACATCTTTTTTCCAACATTTGCAGTTTTCTTGAGGTTTAACAGTCTATATCTCAGAGCCATTACAGATTGGTTTTAAACATAATGTAATTGAAATGTTGGAAATCCGAAGACCTTTCTAACTGTACCTAGGTTTTTGAAACAAGACATCATATAGAAAGATACATGGAAAATAAAATTTCTGAAAAACTTTTTTTCCTAGTGCCTCTGCATTTTTTTTATTTCTGTTATTTCACAGGTATAATGTGCTATTGTGATATGTTAAATGACCTATGCTCCATTTAAAGTTAGCAAGAAAATCCTGTGAATAAAGAATTATTTAGTAGGAAAAGAACCTTGTATGTGAAAAGGACTAGTGAAAGTTCATTCCCTTGTGGAACACTGACCTCAAGAATTATTGAGGTTCACTTTAAAGCAGGTTTGTGAGAAGTCAAGATCTTCAAATTATTACAGGAAGTAAAGCTCTATAGTCATCTTTGAATACAATGGTTTTCATTTTTATATGACAAGTTTTATCTGCTATTAATATTAGTTTCCTCCCTACAGCTGTCGATTCTAGACAATTTATTTTCACTTATTCACTGATGGTGTAGGTCAGAGTATGTATAATTTTATGAATAAGATCAGGTTTGATATGGCTTGCAGAGCAGAGCAGAAAGCCCTAATGTTTGTGCAGATCAAACAAAATCTAGTTATACAGATCTTCTTGTCCATACTGCAAGCTTATGATGAAAAATTTAGACAAATAAGTGGCAGACTAACAGTACGAAGGACCAATTAACACAATGAAACAAAAACATGATTGATAAGGATTTAAATTATAACAAACAATTCTCACTTCATACATCATTTTAATATAAAATGTACAAAGTATATCAAGTCAAATATCTCTTTAGTTTAATCAGTAAATGTGAACAAGAAAGGAGAAAAGAACACAGAGGAATATTGAAATAAAATTTTTTTTGAATAATGTTATACTAAAACATAATTGACATTCATGAAAAGATAATCAGACAAAAATATGCATTTTGGCAGCTGTTGAGATGCTTGTGACTGACCGCCTTTACTTCATTTAGCAGTGTTGACTTATGTAATAAAATAGAAATGTAGATCCCTCTGAGAGATACAATGACCCTCAAACACGGACCAAAAATCTGCATTAGTTCCTTAAATATTGATCAGGTTACATGTTGTTTGATATACACAGCTACCTTTGAGATGAGATAATAAATTTTAAAACTTGTTCTTAGAATGTAAATCATTCTTATCTGGCTTTGATTTTTCTAACTGGTTGAAAACGGGACAGCAACTTGTACTAAGAAGTCAACCTATTTTATAAAGCCACCTTAGAGTGATTTCATCTCTTACTTAACCTCTATTTAGAAACCATCAGGCTCAAATTCCACCAAAAAATACCTAGTGCTAAGTAATACTTAAATTCATACACACTCCACCATTCCCATTTCTTGAAATAGTTATGTAGAGATGAATCACTGCTTTAACAATATCTGTAAAGACATGAAATATTTGGATAATTTTATAAGAGACACAAAAATATTGGATTTGCTCTTTAGTATCTAAGTATTACTTAGCGCTAAGTACGGTCAGTGGATTTCAAGCCGGATTTAAGCAGGCACTTGTTTCAAATTACTGTGACCAGATGATCCAGGCAGGCTGGACTGAATAGGAAATGTTATAGGAAATGTTAAAATTCTTCCCATATAAAAATATCAAGTATAAAGTACCTATTTAGCTTTAAGAGGAATATAACTTTAAGACCAATACAAAAGATTGAAATCTACAAACAGTATTAGACCAATAACAAGGTGGGTTGAAATATTGCGATGTTTACAGACACTGAAAATCACACATCACAAATACATACAAATGCATATAAAATTCATTGTACAGTTAATGCAGCTCAAAAATAGGTCGAAATATCTGGGCATATTTACACTAGTTTATGCTTACCTATCTAGAGGATCTCATAAAAGATGTAGATAAATAAATATTTTTTGTACAGCTTACCAATAGCCTTATATATAGACTGATTTTTTTTTATAAAAGGTGATAAGATCTAATATACATGCATAAAAATGTATCAAACAATCATATATGTACAAAACTGAGGTACTCATGATACTGACTTAAAATGGAAAACAGCTGTTTTCTGTCTCTTGAATGAGTAAAAATATGACTATGGACAAGGAATGATAAAACTGATGGTGTGGACATGGCTGCTTTTACTGTAAAAGATGAAATGACTAAAAAGATACTAAATTTAGTGCTGTAAAATCGGTATTTTTCGCAAGGCTCTAGTTTCGCTGACTTCACGAATGATGCTATATACTAATATTAACACAATTTAAGTCTCTCATTTTGTATGGACTTAACATTATTAAACATAATCCATCAACATAGGTGTGTACAAATATTTAAAATAGCCTTCAATACAGATTAATTTGTAATTTTAAGAGTACATACCTAAATAATGGTGACTGAATTTTAGTGTTGACAAGAAATAATGATTTTACATTGCTTTACATAATGAGAATGATGGAGATGATGATTATGATGATGGATGATTTTTTTTTTATAATTTTAAGGTTGTAATGATGAATCTGACAATGAAACACTGACCATTTGAATATTGAGACGCAGATAATAATGAACAAATACAGTAACAGTAGCATTGAAATGTAAATAAAATATAATAATGGACAAGAGACTGGCACACAACCATAACTCCATGATGGTTGAGTAACTGACTCATGTAAGTCATATCAGGTCAACATGCTAAAACAACATCTGCATTATACAATCATTAATATTTCGTTGTGATATTTCTCTTTTATTACAACATATGATAGAGATGAAGACGGTTATTCACACCTAAAGGCATGTGCAATATTTTAAGTACAGACCATTAACCATATGAGTGACATGAAAAAGGAAGTCATTATGTTTGCAGAACAAAGACAGCAACCCAGCTTCACCCTTGTTTGGGTGCTTTCAAGAAAATCTCAAATATCATGTTAATGCAAGACTTCATCATTCTGCCTGCTTTTTTTTTTTTTTTCTCTAAAAATTACATGCATCTTTTTTTCCCCTTCTTCTTTATAATTATAGTTTTTTCTTTTGTACAGGAAGGACCGTAACTAGGTTTGAAAACTTTAGATATATACAACATAAATTTGATTTTGTGTAATAGTGAAGCCTGTTGTGATGGAAACACACTGAATTTCTTTGCACAAACACTGTTCCTACTTGCCTAACAAGGAAAGGATATTGTATAGTTTTTGATATATGCAAGCATCAACAAGGAAGTACCATATTTACACTTTACCTCATGAATATTTATGTACAAATGTATGACTTGAGGAATATTCATTTACTAAATTTCAAATGGTACATATATATGATGCAATAAATTTTCCATGCCGTGTAGACTGTAGTATCTGAGCTTCAGTATTTTACGAGCAAGCAGAGGAGACCCTGGTCTAACAGGAGCTGTCTGTTCTGGGTCTGCTCCGTTGCCAAGGTGTCAAAACAAGTTCAAATGAGGTAAGGGGTTAATGAAAACCAGTCCATCAACTGATAACATTTTGCTTCAATTGACCAAAAGAAATATAAAAAATATACATACACAATATGAAAGTGACATAATTAGGCAATATGTATACCATCAGATATCTGCCATTTTTGGTCATTGTCTAACATATATATAGTTGTACATACCTTAACATATATTTGACTATAATGGTGGGTACAAGGTCTTGAACTCACTCACTTTATATTTCAACATATTTTTCAATGACATAAAAATATATATTCAACAAGCCTTCTTACAGCTGCCATTGACATTGTTAACTTTGGCTTGACTTTACATAAAATAAGGGCCCTCACCGAGGGAGATTAACATCTCCTTATAGCACCCTGCCTCACTAAATGCTTCCTGAATAAATTAAGGTGTCAATATTCAAGGGTTGAAATTCATTTCAGGTACATTTCCATAGTATCATAGCATAATACTCTTCCTACCAAATTACATATAAAATACATGTATACACATGCACATTTCTGTTGGATTTATAGTACAGGTCAGGCTAAAAGATGACCAAGTAAGTGTTGATATACTTGCCAAAAGAATGTCATATGTGAATATCAGTCAATATTTAAACATTAAAGGGATGGGATGTGACAAAGTAAGTCCAAAACAACCTGCCACAGCACATAGTTAGCAGTGGGTATAAAAGTGTGCATCTCTAGGCCAGTAGGTTTGTTACTGTTGTCCATTCATTATCACACATACTCTTCATACAACACTATGTATACCCTAATTTAGTGATTATTTTTCATTGGCCGAGCAGGGCTTATGTAACGCTAAATAAGAGACATCTAGACCAACTAAAAATATTAACCCTTTCCCTCATAGAGGACACCATGAAAAGACCTATGCGAACAGCATAAAACCAGATCAGGTTTAACTGTGGTTTTCTACAGATCAGGCTTTATGTGATACCTATTGAGGGCGTTAAAATGAGTCTATATGAGGGAAAGGGTTACCCGGTAAGCTTTTTGAGAATATCACATAAAAAATTTACAGAGTCACATCCGTGGCGTCAGCTTCATTGGTTTTTTTTCCAAAAAAAATTTAAAATTAAAATTAAAAAAAATCCTCAAATTCCAATGGCCTATCTACAAGGTACTCACCAGCTGATCTAACATATGTTTAAATAGCACAAAAATGTGTCATTTTCATAGGAATGAATTTCTTCCTATTCAATCAGCATTTCCAACTTTTTGATGCATGTATACAATTCCGATACTATCTTAACAAGAGGGCCATGATGGCCCTGAATCGCTCACCTGAGTACCATTGCTTCAACTGATGTCAAGGTTTTTAAACAGACAAGGATTCTGATATAACTTAATCTAAAACATTTTACCCCTGACAATACTACACACCAAATATCTAAGCAATGGGCCATATGGTTTCAGAGAAGACTTGGGCGCAGGGTCATTTATCACCGTAGGGCCAAGACTTTGAAAATCTTGGTAGTGGCCCATAAGATGATGCTACATACCAAATATCTAAGCTCTAGGCCTTATGGATTCATAGAAGAAGATTTTTTAAGATTTTCCTATATAACTCTGTGTAAAACAAGTGACCCTGGTGTGGGGTCATTTATCAACATTGGGCTATGATTTGTACAATCTTGGTAGTGGCCCATAAGATGATGCTACATACCAAATATCTAAGCTCTAGGCCTTATGCATTCATGGAAGAAGATTTTTTAAGATTTTCCTATATAACTCTATGTAAAACAAGTGACCCCTGGTGCGGGGTCATTTATCACCATAGGGCTATGATTTGTACAATCTTGGTAGTGGCCCATAAGATGATGCTACATACCAAATATCTAAGCTTAGGCCTTATGGATTCATAGAAGTAGATTTTTTAAGATTTTCCTATATAACTCTTCAAGTGACCCCTGGTGCGGGGGTCATTTATCACCATAGGGCTATGATTTGTACAATCTTGGTAGTGGCCCATAAGATGATGCTTCATACCAAATATCTAAGCTCTAGGCCTTATGCATTCATGGAAGAAGATTTTTTAAGATTTTCCTATATAACTCTATGTAAAACAAGTGACCCTGGTGTGGGGTCATTTATCACCATAGGGCTATGATTTGTACAATCTTGGTAGTGGCCCATAAGATGATGCTACATACCAAATATCTAAGCTCTAGGCCTTATGGATTCATAGAAGAAGATTTTTTAAGATTTTCCTATATAACTCTATGTAAAACAAGTGACCCCTGGTGGGGGGTCATTTATCACCATAGGGCTATGATTTGTACAATCTTGGTAGTGGCCCATAAGATGATGCTACATACCAAATATCTAAGCTCTAGGCCTTATGGATTCATGGAAGAAGATTTTTTAAGATTTTTCTATATAACTCTATGTAAAACAAGTGACCCCTGGTGCGGGGTCATTTATCATCATAGGGCTATGATTTGTACAATCTTGGTAGTGGCCTATAAGATGATGCTACATACAAAATATCTAAGCTGTAGGCCTTGCAGTTTTGCAGAAGAAGATTTTCAAAGTTTGCATTTTTAAAATCTATTTTTAGCTCCTGTGACCTAATTATGCAATGGACCAGAACCATTTATACAACTTTAGTAGAGCTTCATCCAAGGAACATTCCTGCAAAATATTTTTCAAATTGGCCAAGCCGTTTAGGAGGAGATGTTGTTTGAAGCAATTGTTGACTCCGGACGCACACACGCACGCACGTACGACGGACAAAAGGCGATCAGAAAAGCTCACCTTGAGCACGTTGTGCTCATGTGAGCTAAAAATAGAAATATACATGTAATACCAGCATTTGATTGGTAAGAAGATCAAGTATTCAGCAAATGCTTGAAGATTTTTGTTGTTTTTAGAGCCAAAGGGTAAAAAAAAGAAGAAGGTAAAAGGCTATTATAGGACAGACAACAACAGATCACCTAATGAGTTGTTAATAGGCCTGGTTACAAAATGAGGTACTTTTGTGTCAGAAATGAGCCTCATAAAGAAAGAACAAAATAATTTCTATTTTAATTTTATATAATATATTTTATGAAAATCAATATTAAATTTTTATATGAATTCATAAGTTTTATTTTTGTAATGAAGTCGTATAAAGAAATTATATAACAAATACATGAAAAATCTGACAACAGGACACTTCATGATAAATGAAAAAATATATATATACAGTATCAGTTAATATGAAATATATATTCTTTCTTTCATAACATATATATAACATAATATCAATAACAATGGGCATTCAGTATAAATCTCATAGCATTGCACAGTCACGAATAATTAAAATACATACTTGTGAATCTGGGAAAAAATCACATATTTACAATTATATATTTACCAACATTCACAAAAAAAGTAATTGATTCCATAAAGGTCAACCTGAGACTTTGTCCACCTGTATTCCCTAGTTAAATAAACTTTTTATCATTCACAGTATTGTATTATTTTATCTTATATCCTGTTTAGAATAAGTGTAGCTGAAATGATTCAAATATTATGAAACATGTCAAATTATTGTATTAAAAACACTCACTGAATCACCACAAAAAAAAATAATGTACCTGTACATATATTTTGTACTGGTGCAAGAGAAATGCTCTGAAATTGTTTCTTATCTTATACAAAAAAAAATCACATACACAATCATATGGAAGAAGAATGACACAATCAAAACATCCAATTCACAGTAAAAAGAGCGAAAAATGTTCCAATAATATATGAGAAATATGCTTAAAATATATCAGTGTGATAAAAAACTGATTTACCTGAAAGGCGATAGTATATGTATGCGTTTATAATGGTAGCTGAACAATAAAAAAAAAAATCTGTTTTAGTTACAAATCTTAATATAACATAATAACAACAACATATGCAAAACTCCATCCAAATTTCCCTAGGGTTTTGCACTTAAACTTAAGTTGATTAATCCCCACCCACCCACCCACCTCATTATGTACCTGCTCAGAAGTGTTGATTCTTCAATAAATATTTGTACTGAGTAAATACTGTGTTTTAGATATTCATTCAATCAAGGCTAAGTCTCATTTTTTTATTGCTATGATTGGATGTCTTCATGTAAACATGGTACATTGAATGGATGCCTGATTTTCTCTATAAAAAGGATGTGTATTAGACAGGGGTTTAAAATGGGGTATACAGAATGTATTGAGAAATATAATATCTTCATGTGACTGGGCACCATGAGGATATGTGACTGTGCATTGTTACAGCACCAATAAATAAGGACTCCAAGGTGGTAGAAGGCAAATGAGCGGTAACTTTTACACTGTAAATCTTGTACCATTATATTGTTAAACTATGAAAATATGTCAAAATATGTTTCTTTGATTCAGAAATACACAAATAGTGTATAAAGTAGATTAAACATATATTTTTCAAAATAAAAGTTTTTTTTTTTTTTTTTTTTTTTTATAAATATTAAAGACCTGGAAATACCGCTCAGTTATCTTAAACAACAATCATGTCCTGAATATATTTGGTCAACATAATTCTGTACACATATCTCCACTCACTACCATGTCTTCAACAACAGTTTCTTTAAATTTCAATGATGAGCTCCTGCATTGTCATGGTAAAACCAGAGAATTTGGTACCACACAAATCATTTAAAAACAAATCAATTACTAATTGTAAGTCACTGCAAGAGGCTAACTAGTCAGAAGAAATGCTGTGAAAATGTTGAAAATGATTGTAAATACATACAAATTAATATTATATAAGTCAAATACAGTACAGCCCTAATTATGAGGTCCAATTCTTGATGCTACATTTTATTGGACGCATTCTACAAATCAGCATGGTGCTGTTTTTGAATGTCAAGGTCACGATGCCATATAATATTGGACCATGATTATGACACTATGAAAATACTCTTAAGTTAATGAAACTAATCATAAAATAAACATTCGAATCCAAAGCTAGTTTGTGTTATAATGGCTTTCATGTTAAACTGAATGCATTACAATGGATCTACACAGCACTGCTTATATTAATGATGTTTTGGTTTTGAGCCTTTTTTTTTTCAATTTAATGGTGCATTTAATTATATTTTACAAGAGCTCCGCTGACAGCGGGGCAATATACGCCCGAAGGTATGTATTGTCAGGGAATATCCTAAGACAAAAAGGATAAGCACAAACATGTATATATAAAGTATTATTTCAACAAGAAGGATTGGCAATGTTAATCTTCAAGGGCTTTATTATAACAGTGGCTACAAATAGGTTTTTCATGTTTCTTATTATGTGAATAGTGCTTTAATCAAGAGTTACCTCATTACCAGCTAACCCAACATAGTTTATGGTCAGTGTAATATGCTTCTTTGGTTCCACATATACAGTCTTCAATGTTGTTACAACACATACCATACTTACAGCACAAGTTTAGGCTACAAATCCTTACTCTTCTAAAAACTGTTAAAATGTCGCGTGTGACCTCTCACTCTGGGTGATACTTCTGCCAAATAGTTTCCATTTAGATCAAGCGGTTTAAAAGATACAGAGCGGACACAAAATCACTCTGGGTGATACTTCTGCCAAAAAGTTTCCATTTAGATCAAGCGGTTCAAAAGATACAGAGCGGACACAAAATATACTAACTTAGCACCAGTTAAGATATTTGACCTTGAATTGTGACCTTGACCTTAAACCTAGCCATCTGAAAGCTATGTTCTGCACATCCTCTCACTCTGGGTGATACTTCTGCCAAATAGTTTCCATTTACATCCAGCGGGTCAAAAGATACAGAGCGGACACAAATATACTTACTTTGCACCAGTTAAGATATTTGACCTTGAAGTGTGACCTTGACCTTGAACCTAGCCATCTGAAAGCTATGTTCTGCACATCCTCTTACTGTGGGTGATACTTCTGCCAAATAGTTTCCATTTACATCTAGCAGGTCAAAAGATACAGAGCGGACACAAACAAAAATACTAACTTAGCACCAGTTAAGATATTTGACCTTAAATTGTGACCTTGACCTTAACCTAGCCATCTGAAAGCTATGTTCTGCACATCCTCTACTTGGGTGATACTTCTGCCAAATAGTTTCCATTTACATCCAGCGGGTCAAAAGATACAGAGCGGACACAAATATACTTACTTTGCTCCAGTTAAGATATTTGACCTTGAATTGTGACCTTGACCTTGAACCTAGCCATCTGAAACCTATGTTCTGCACATCCTCTTACTGTGGGTGATACTTCTGCCAAATAGTTTCCATTTACATCCAGCAGGTCAAAAGATACAGAGCGGACACAAATATACTAATTTTGCACCAGTTAAGATATTTGACCTTGAATTGTGACCTTGACCTTGAACCTAGCCATCTGAAACCTATGTTCTGCACATCCTCTTACTGTGGGTGATACTTCTGCCAAATAGTTTCCATTTACATCCAGCGGGTCAAAAGATACAGAGCGGACACAAATATACTTACTTTGCTCCAGTTAAGATATTTGACCTTGAATTGTGACCTTGACCTTGAACCTAGCCATCTGAAACCTATGTTCTGCACATCCTCTTACTGTGGGTGATACTTCTGCCAAATAGTTTCCATTTACATCCAGCAGGTCAAAAGATACAGAGCGGACACAAAAATACTAATTTTGCACCAGTTAAGATATTTGACCTTGAATTGTGACCTTGACCTTGAACCTAGCCATCTGAAACCTATGTTCTGCACATCCTCTCACTCTGGGTGATACTTCTGCCAAATAGTTTTCATTTATATTAAGTGGTTCAAAAGATACAGAGCGGACACGAAATTGCTAACGGACGGACGGACAGACGGACGGACGGACAGACGGACGGACGACCAGCGGCATAACATAATACAGCCCTTCGGGCGTATAATAATGGGACTGCACTGTAATGACTTCCCTGGCTTTATCTCAACAGATCAACATTCATCACTCTCACAATGTTTTGCCATTTTACTTCTTCTGTTGCAAGTTTCGAAGGATACCGACCAACACTCTAAGTCACATGACCAGTCATGTGACCTGTTGCACCATTCTGCATCACCAGACTACATCACATGACCACATGTGATCATGTGACCTTCACTGTTGTCATGACGAGGCTGATGATAGTCTCTTTTCCACAGGTTTGTAGGGAACTTTTTTAGGTTTATTGGAAGAATTTGATTCAGAATGTCTCTGTTTGAACATGTGTTTATGAATTGGTGTGTCGGGGAAGCATGAGGCCCCTGTGTCGGAGTCGACAGGGTAGAGGGCTTCAGTCTCCGACATGTTTAGCTTCTCCTCACTCGTACAGTTGGAACTCACCACTGATATACGCTCCTACAAAAAGAGTAAAACAGCTCTAAGCATTGAAATATTACAATTAGAACTCACCACTTATATATGCTCTTACAAAAAACAGTAAAACTACTTTGAAGCATTGAAATCATTCACTGATACAGATGGAAGATCATTAAATATAATCACAAGAAAAGCGGGCCTGTCATATCTTTGTCACAAATGAGTGGGGGTCTTTATTGGCTAAGCGACTGGATTGCTAGTTGCTGATTTATTCATATTTAGCCCCTCACTTCTGTGGGTTAGAATCCCAGTCTGGACACTCATATTTTCTGTATGAGGAAGCCTTAAAGTTAGCTAATTGTAAGCTGATGCCTCCGAGCACTGGGTCTTCTTCTATATTCAATTAGCTGGAAAGTTTACAATTCAAAGCTGTGTGCAAGTTTTCATAACAAAACTTTAATTAATAATTAAAAGCATTCTTATACTTGTTTACCAACTTCTTATCTATTCACTACTTACATTCTTCTTATTAAATCGGAATATTCGCCACTCGCGGGGCGGTCTGTCAGAGTTGATGGTTTCTGTGCTGGTTCTTTGGTAGTTAGGGTTGGTGAATGTAAGTGTGGAGAAATCTTCTGTGTAGTGCTGTCGCCGACGTTGTCTGTAACACAATGGGCCGGATGTATAGTTAAAAATATGGTATACCTCAACATCTCAAGTCATTCAAATACAGTCACACCTGTCTTAAGTGGTCAGTCAAGGAAGCAAGAGAAAGTGGCTGCTTAACAGAAGTGACTGCTAAATGAAGTTTAAATATATAACAAAATGTTTGGTAATATTAAAACTGACCGCTCAATGCAGGTTGACCGTACAGGTGACCACTAATACAGGTACAACAATATTCTTTTCTTGGGTGAGTTGTATTATAAGGACACTTACAATGTATGGTGTAGATCTGTTATGTAGCTCCCTTGAAACATTAAAAGATTTATAATCAACTAAGTTTATCTGTCTATATAATTTACAAAGATATTTAAAAAGATACCATAAAGAAAGATTCTTATCTGAAATATGTATAAAATTGTTCTACTAAGTTTTAAGAGTCTGCTTTAAAAACTGCAGGAAGAGTTCATTATGTAATCAAATCCCTACACTTAAATTCCCTAACCATAATTTTTTTCCCACCCACTCATCAACATTCAACATACAACTGATTTTGCACTTCTTTAAACAGAAAATGAAAATTTCAAAGAGACAAAAGCAGATGAAACAGCATGATAAGCTGACTCACCGTTTCCATATGAAGATAATAAGAACCATGCCAATGAAGACTACAACAATGACGGTTGCCAAGGCGATATAGGCCCCCTTGACACTTGTGCTGCCCCCCTGTACTTCCCTGGTACACAATCCTGAAGCTGCATCTTCCTCTGAACACCTGGAATAAAACCTTATACAATACAGAAGCCATAGCCACAAAATTATAATAAACAGTCCAATTTTCCAATTGGCATATCGTATCAGGAAAGTCCATTTTGCATCTTATTGTATGCAAGCTTTATACACATTCATAAAATACAATGCATTTTGCATATAACTGAACACAACAACAATTTAAAGGGAGGTAACTTTTCAAGATATTACCTGTGGAAGTCTAATTCTCATGGTTGTTTCAATATGCAAATTTGTAAAATCATTTACTGTAACTTTTATCACCTTTTAAATAATTATGAAACTTGCTTTATAAAAATACCATATATCAATGGCTTGATATTCATACTGGTATTCTGCCTACTTCTGTTGCAGCTCAAGTCGTTTACAATGGAGCTACATGGTAGCTGTATGATTAGAAAACACTTACACAAACACCCCTTTGTCACCCTGGCCAGGTCGGTTTGTATATGAGGGGGAATTTCCATCAAACTTTGGTTCTGAAACAAATAATCAAAAACATTTCCTTGTATAATCTTAATAACAAAATCATTAAAAAAATACACTTTTTTTAAATGACTTTCCAAGGCACTTAGGCTCTTGATCCAGTTCCAATACAAGCTTTTCAGGAAATGATGCATGAAAATTATACATGAAGTTTTTCACTTTCAAGCATTCAGACCTATATTTCATGCAACATCTGAAACTTAGATTCTCCTTAACTAACAATTTGAAAATATAGACCTCCTTTACTAAATGACCTAGAGAGAAGGAGGAGCTTTCTGGTTTGGTTTACTTACTGGCAGTACATTTTCGGTTGTCCAGGTTTGTGTCCGGACAAAGACATGAGTGACCATCAGGTCTGGCCAGGCACAGGTGGGTACATCCTCCGTTGTTCACCGCACATGTGTTGGTACCTACAGCAATGCAAGTAACTTGCTTACATATTACATTGAGGTTCTTGATTTAAATAATTTTCAATCTTCCAAATCTTGAAACTATTGGCTTTAAATGTATATTTAATCATACAACATTTTAATTTACTTTTTTTTTCTTATTCTTGTATGTTTATTTCTTCAAAAATATGAAAATCGCAAAAAATAAAAACTCAGGAAGACAAGATAAAGGGCCATCATAGTGATACAAGAAGCCCCAGCCTTGTTTCCCAATTTACCTTTCTGCTTGTGTCGGGAGACAACTTCGATGTCCATGAGTCCCACAGCCAGTTGTGAGATAACCTCCCGGTACTTGCCATTGTTCTTGTTCGCTCGCTCTATCTGCTGGGTCTGCCAGTCCGTCCAGTAGACAAAGTCTCCAAACTGTGGATAGAACATAATTTGTCCCAGTAATTTGTGGACTTTACTTACTCCAGTGTTTGGTTGCGTTTGTGCTCAGGCGTACAATGCATGGTGCTGTGTTTTAAGGCCCAACAACTCTGACTTCAGTTCTTTTGGGACTATTTATGTCAGGGTTGTCCTTCCTTAGCACCTCTAGACAGGTGCACCTACACACAGAGACAGATGTGGATACAAGGGATCTGGGTGCGCTATCCTAGCTTGTTACGAATAGACCCCTGGTTTTTTAACATGCGTGCTGTATAGCACCTATACATATGAAACCCCTTAACCACTGTCTGGAAGAACCAGCACTAGGCTTCTGGTTAGGCGGGGAACACTGAAAAGTGTCCCAGAAATTCTCCAAGGTTGTACCGGGAATTGAGCCCAGGACCCCTATATTAGCAGTCCAGCATATTACCACTGAGCCACCACACTGCCCTCTTATTCCAGTAATTTGTAGAATTTACTTATTGCAAGAAAAATGTAAGACAGAAATGTACACATTAAATTTACATACAAATATAAATGTACATATTCAATTCACATTTTCCTTTCATTTAATACTCTGATGAGTAAACAGAAATCTAAAACTGTATGATTTAAATGAGCAGCACAAAAAGCCATCAAATTTCTGTCAAAAAAACATTGACTGCTCCTCAAACTTATTCTGACCATAAGTGATGCAATGTCTTTTCCATACATCGGGGAGTGATACGTTTTTCAAAGAAGCTTAACAACAAAGGTAACAAAATACTCAAATAAACAAACTTCTGTATCCACAAAAATACCACAAATATTTGTCTGCGAAATTTATACTGGTCTACATACTGAATCTCAATATTTGCTAACTTACCACAGTCAAACCAAATGGGTGTGGCACATTTTCTATGAGTGTCACCCTGTAGTTTCCTTCCAGGGTGGAGGTCTCTATTTTGTCATACTTGGCATCCACCCAGTACAGTCTTTCAGACACGAAGTCAATCGACAGGCCATTGGGGAACTTGAGATTAGAGTTGATGATTATTTTACGGTTTGTCCCATCCAGGTATGCCCGCTCTATCCTGGCGCGGTACCCCCAGTCTGTCCAGTACAGGTACCTGTCATGATTAGGAATAAACACAGATGTCATCAAAAGTGTTTTACTTGGTTCAGAATGACAGGTGTAGTGCAGGAAAGTACTAGGAAGGAAAGAACTTTCACAATATTTAACATTATGCAGAGCATTTGCGTACATTTAGTTTCTTATACATATGCACTTTATTTGAGATTATAATTAAAGAAATTCAACTCATAGGTTTTCTGATCTAGTAAGTGATAAGAACTACTGATCACCAAATTGTTTTTTTTGATTCACTAACAAATTTTATTGCCAAAATATTAACAATATACACCCATATCAATATACTGCGAATATACAGTGGAAAAGGGTCTAGCCTCTAGCAACATCAGTTAAGTATTAGATTCAGCTGCAAACTTCATTTAACTGTTAATGGGTAACATAAGTATTTTTCATCTTGGAATGTCTTTAAAAAAAAATTCCAACAACATGGTTGAATCTTCAAAATTCAGATCCACAGTCATGTGCTCTACTTCTGGGTTCCAAGATGACCACCAGATAACTCACCCTTTCTCTGGGAAGACTGCGATGGCGCGAGGCTGGTCCAGATCTTCCTGTATCAACACTTTGCGGTTCTTGCCGGTCAGCCAGGCTACCTCTATCCTGTCTGTCCCTGTGTCTGTCCAGTACAGATTGCGGCCGATCCAGTCCACTGCCAGGCCGTCTGTCGTCTTCAGGTTGTCACTGATCACTGTCTCAGTGTTGGAACCATTTAAATCTGCCCGCCTGTCAGAATACAAAGCTCTAGTTGTACTTTGGGCCAATTTACTTTCAAGAAATCACTAAAGCTGTCCCTAATAATTGTGGATCAGTAATAAGTCTTCTAAATGACAAAAGTTACAGTTGTGACAAGACTCAAAGGAATTATTGTAGATATATATCTTTTGAAAAGAAAAAAAAATCAACATCCTGCACCATCCTACAAGGCATTAATACAATCTCCCATGTCTTCTTCATGGATAAGTTAATCTGGATTTTCTAACGTTAAATTCCTGATTAAAAGTACATCGATGGCAGGTTTCTTAATGACTTAATTTGATTAAAGTTTTAGTCTAAACAATTTATATGCTAAAACTAATGTTTCACAATCAGATTTGGCTACTCTCCATAACTTGAAGGTAATTTTTGATTCACATACAGTGTAGTTCCATCATAAAGTACTCCACTGTAACACAAAATCTAATCCAACACAGTTCAACAATGGAACTAGATTTTTTTTCTATCTGGTTAAGGTTAATTAATTAAAGGTGCTTTTCAATTAGTTGCATTGCTGTCCAATCAAGTGTGGTATCAAGACTTGGCAAGCGGCTTCTAGACTTGGACCCATAATGCATTTGCAGTGTACAACATTACAGTGGAGCCATTCTTTCTCGATCACCATGACGATGGGTACACTGACCTGATGACATCCAGCTGCACATCCGTGTAGTACAATTTCTTGTCTGTGTAGTCATAGTCTACCGCAATCACATTCTGGAGGTCGTTAAGCGGCAGGAACACGTCTGTGTGGTCCGGAAGATCCAATGCAATTCTTCGAATACTGCGCCGACTGGCAAACAGGATGTACTCATCTGGCACTGAAAGAAAAAGGTAATTTATAGGTACAAAATCCAATACTTGGATTAATGATATCTCATACTTTGTATCTGTTGGAATCTGTTAGTTAGATACTACTGTATTGATAACAATAACAAAATAGAAGATTTTCAACAGTGTATACTTACTATTCTCACAGGTTACTCCATCTGGGCGGAGCTGCAGACCCGAGGGACAGGCACACCGAGGTCCTTGTCGTGTTGGCAGGCACAGGTGGCTACATCGCCCTCCCACTTTCCGACACAGGTCCTTTGTCAAGTCCACTGGAAACACAGGAGTAGGGTTTATCCAAAATGGCTCAAAAGTGTATGCCCCTTTATGAAGTGGGCTTGTGATCAAGATTTACCAGTTTTGAAAATTTATTAAACCTAAAAATACACTAATGCTAGCATAAACTAAAACCTGAAGGCATTAGATGATTGTCTATCAAAGTATTTTTTTTTTTTTTTTTTAAATTTTATTAAGTTATTTTAAAAAGCGACCAATACACACTATATGCCCGTCACCATTTTATGGCAGGGGCATAAAAACATGAATGATAGTGCCCATAAAAATAAATTACTAAACAGTGGAGTCAGAATATTGTTTTCATTATTGTGAATGGTCTGCAAAATTCATTTCACTGTACATACACCTATGGCACACAATGGGACAAGCAATAACTATTATGGTCTCTGCACAGGCTGATTGTCTGTACCTTTCTTGTCCATGTCAACTGCATGTATGTCCATGATACCGCTCAGTTTGGGCAGCACGAGACTGTGGTTGTCAGGCTGGGAACCGTCCTTCCTCGCACTGAACACGGACGTTTTCTGCCAGTCTGTCCAGAACACAAGATCACCGGAGATAGCCAGGTTGTACGGGTGAGCGACATTGATCACAAGCACCTGTCGTCGCTTGCCGTTCAGGTCACATGACTCTATCAGCTGTGCATGGAAGACTGGCCATATCAAAAATCAGCCTCAGTAGTTTTAACAGTGTATGTATACCTTGAAGAATAATTTTGATAAATGAAAAATATTACTGTTATACTTGTTGCAGCACTATTTATGATTAGTGGTCATATTTTCTGTGACCTTGAGTAAGAGATAAGCTCTTATCTTTTATGATGTGGCTTATCATGTCAAGGAATTAGTGCATACATCTATTTAAGCAGTTACAATAGTTCTGTGACATGCCCTCGATGTACAAATAGTTCTCAGGTTTTTAATCTAAAGCAAGGAATAAAGTGTACCTCAGTACGGGCATCAGCCCACAGTATCCTGGAATTGACTGTGTCCACTGTCAGACCGTTGGGCCAGATGATGTTGTCGGTGACGATTGCCCGTCGGTTACTTCCATCCAGTTCTGACCGCTCAATCATCGGCCGCACACCCCAGTCTGACCAGAACAGGTAGCTGGTGAGGGAAGAACATACATGTCAGTAAATCAAGCCAGTTAAGTCTCTACAACAATATATATTTGTTAACTCGGGTTTAAGGCCCCATTAATAGTTTGTTTCTTTGTTTATTGGGTTTATTGTTCCGCTGAAAGTATTTCGGTCATTTGAAGACTATGGAACTCAGTACCAGCCAAGGGAGCTAAACCAGTTTCATCTTTTTATGAGTTTTGTATGTTGTGTCCATTAATAGTACTTCAATCATTTGGGGACTTTGTCTACATGAAACAGATGTAGTGCTGCATCACTGTCACAGTACACTGCAGACAAGTGGCATAATACCATACCCAGTCACATCATCCTGACACCGTGCAAACTAGACCTGGAACTGCTCTTATGAGCACCAAGCAAATGGGTCAATTGGTTATACCAGTGTCTATTCTAATGAATTGATATGTTGCAGTCAGGGATCAGCCCCAGGCCTTCCCAACTACAGGGTGGATTCTTTAATCGCTCAGTCTGTAGACCAGTCAAAAGAAGATAAGTGAGACGTGAGGCGTACCTCTCCTGGTAGAAGAGACTAATGGCCCGAGGCTTGTCCAGGTCCTCCCACACCAGCACCTTCCTCATGCTGCCGTCCAGATTGGCCACCTCAATACGGTTCAGACCTGCAGTATATACATACTTCCCATGATCTTATTGTTCAAACAAAGGACTGTATAGTTGTTCTCAATCTAAACACTGACAAAAACTACTTTTGATATATACATGTCTTAAGCCTGTTGCACAAAAAAGGAGTCACAAAAATTAAATCGTTTAATAGAGCGGTAAAGGTTCACCAGGACTCACCTGTGTCCGTCCAGTAGATCTTGCGTCCAATCTCATCCACCACCATACCATCAGGAGTGTCCAATCCATTAGTGACCAGGTCTTCCACAGCTGACCCATCCAGATTGGCCCGCTTGATTTGGTCCAACACTGTGTCTGTCCAGTAAACCTTGCCTGTAGAGTGAACATTAGTGGTATCAATGCCATTGGTTGTATTATTTTCTAAATAAATTTTCATAAAGTTTAGTTGATATTTAATGATCGTCTTTAAACATATCTTTTCCTAAGTAAACTAGAACAGGAGACAAAGCTTCTGCAAGCATCTGATAGCTTTCTCACTATGTCAGAGTTGAGAGAATTTGAAAAAAACAAGAAGGCCATGATGGCCCTGAATCGCTAACCTGATTATAAATGAGCACCATATGTTGGATTTTTCATATAGAACTACATTTTGACCCCACATGACCCAACTTCGAACTTGTCCAAGATATTATGGAAACAGACATTCCGACCAAGTTTCAGGAAGACTGGGCCAAAAATGTGGCATCTAGAGTGTTAACAAGGTTTTTCTAAGATTAGACCTCATGACCTACTTTTTGACCCCACAAGACTTGTCCAAGATTTTATGGAGGAAAACATTCTGAGCAAGTTTCATGAAGATTGGGCCAAAAATGTGGCCTCTAGAATGTTAACAAGGTTTAACTAAGATTTGACCTCATGACCTACTTTTTGACCCCACATGACCCAAAATCGAACTTGTCCATGATTTAATGGAAACAAACATTCTGACCAAGTTTCATGAAGATTGGGCCAAAACTATGGCCTCTAGAGTGTTAACAAGCCAACTGTTGACAACACACGACGCACGTTGGACGCCGGGCGATCACAAAAGCTCACCTTGAGCACGTTGTGCTCAGGTGAGCTAAAAATCCACCAGTATAGTGTCCAAAAACATGAATCTTCTGGTTACTGAGTGCTTTACTGGCACCAGCACTAGGGCTTGTATTGTCAACACAAGATATTAGGAGGAAGTTGATGGGACGTTGAAATGTAGCCAGATTTCCATGGAATATAATT
>CM037788.1:61504878-61554878 GCA_021229015.1 Solen grandis | reverse complement strand
TTCCTCTGTGGGGGAAAGGGTTAAGTTACCTGGTAAATGGCGATACAAGTATGACTCAACTAAACTCTACTGGGAAAATGAGGTAAGAAAACTGCAGAAAATACCTTTTATTTTTGTTTATTTTATCTTTTCTCAAAACATCAACGAAAATCTAATTCATAATATACTCATGATTTCCCATTCTAGGGTATGCAAACGTTTTCTGTATTTATGCATAGGACGCTCTTTCGTGACACTTGACGAAAAGAATAAACCTAAGTGAACGATGTTACATTTTTCTGAAAGCTTTTTTCACATCTTATTAATCAAATCTTTCTCGGTAATAAAAAATGGAGACATAAACTAGGCATCAGGGTGTGCATAAAGTTTGCACGCTCTTTTAATCTCGAGAGATTTATTGCTACTCTGCCATACCATCTTCTACTATATCTTGAGATTCAGTTTCTTTCATTGATTTTTTCCGGCAATTTATCAAATTGATCAAACGTTCTTATGTTCGGCTGGCAAAGTATCGACAGTTAAATATTAAATGTAATCAAATCGTCCAGTATTTTGTCTGAAGAATCTCTCTGATCTCTTTTGCTGTTTTCATGCATGTTCATGTCGTAGGATTCTTCATATTTTTTCTCTGTTTGGTGTGTTGTTGTGTAAAGTTTTTAAGATTCAATCTTGACTGTTGCAGATCATTCCAGAATCCATAGCTATTAAAAACACCCGCGCTAAAAATTTATATAGTTATCGCACTGTGTTAAAAAAAATCATCATCATTATTTCAGGTATGAGACATGCGGTGCCGAATTGCTGTTCTCACAGAAAGGCAGTTTGGAATTCAATCATTGATTACTGAAAATGCTTGATCAGATTGATTTCGACGTTTACTTAGTAAAAACAATACGAAGATCCCTGGAAGTTTGATTTAAAAAAGAATACCAAACTTTTAGATTTCCAAACGTCTGATTGACTTCAACTTGCCAAAGCAATCCATCACGTTTTTCAATCAGATAATCTAGACTGACTTAATCCTTTCGACGGAAAACCTTTGCACACCATAAACGAAAGTATTTAGAAATGTGGGTGGTAGAATGAGCCATTTGATGCAAGTTTATACCATATCTGAATGAGTGATATGCCACTCTAATCGTATATGCTGTTGATAAAAAGTATGTCTTGTATGCCAATGTCTTACATACTTTCTCGTTCTCTCTCTGATGCCTTTGTTCATAGTTATGATTTACTATAAACATTTCTATCAGATGCATTTAGACCGAGACCGATTGAGTCTTTAAGACTGTGACATTACAAACTGTCTTTAAAATATTTAAATGTCTTTAAAATTGCGACTGGTAACTTGTATCATCTCTGTTTGCTCGTAACAATCTGCGTATAGCCTGAGCGTTTCTATAAATCATAATTATTATTCCCTTTGATTTTCAAATGTGCAATCTATTTCGATGATGTATTAAAATTACACATCCCTGATTATTCAAAAAGAATGTGAATCGAACGACTTACAAGTAATCACGGCAATCGCGAATTAATTTAACACCTCTGCAAGACCATTTGAAACATTTCTACCGATCTGTCAATTTGTAATGGACTATAGAAAATGTTGCTAAAGATTTAAAGCACATCAAACATTGAAATTGTTATACAAGTCTTTAAATGGACGTAGCAAAGCTCTTCAAGATGTCTCACTTAAATTTATCACATTTATCATGATTCTTTATTTTGTGCGTGAGTCCTGTACCAATGACATAATGCACTTTAAATATCTATCATCCAATTGCTGGTTGGGTCAGCGTGAGAAATCCTTGCCTATTCTCATACGAATCTGCAAGAGTGACGATGTTGTCCAAGTATAGCCCCAGATAAGAAAATCCCATCTGACAATATTTCATTCTTTTGATACATTTTATATATATAAGTGAGATGATGCGTCTCACAGGATAAATACAATCTCTGACAACGACTCTTTGACCCAGTGGTAAGAGCATTGGACTTGCACGCCGGCGGACCGGGTTCGATCCTGGCAGGGTAGAGTTTGTTACATTGGTGGCAGCGGTGGGATAATGTCAGCTGCCAGACCGGAGTTGCCTTACCCACATGTTTCCCAGGCCAAGTCTCGGGTCGAGATTTCTCGGAGGAGAAAGTAATGTGACGATGCGTCGTCACAGGTATAAATACAATCTCTGACAATTGCGTCAGGGAGTCGACTCAGTGGTTAGAGCATTGGACTTGCACACCGGCGGAACGGGTTTGATCCTAGGCCGGGTCTAGTTTGTTACACATGTGTGTGTTTTTTTATTTGAAAGTAAACCCTTGCTCGCCAACAAAATGATTATCAGTTTTCAATAAGCCGTAACCCTATCCCTCACCCTCACCCCCGCCCTGGGTGATGAAATCACTCGTGTGGTGGTATATTTAGTGCACACCACTAGATGTTTAACTATAGAATCTATGTGTGGTATTTAACTGTAAAAATAATGTAGTCGGACATCTAAAAAGTATTTCTGACAAATTTGCAAAACAAACATCTCACGAACTGAATAAAGTTAAATATGTCATAGAAGAACTAGAAACTAATGAAGAAAATAGGGGGAAAATTTTCGAAAAATATATTATTAAGTATACAGTACAGATGTGAGAGATGTCAATTCTACTGTTGGCACCGCTGTTTCTCATATAACGCTGTTTAACTTTTCATTTATAACCTATACGTCACTTGTTTTTGTCTTTTCCTATTCATTAGAAAATGCCTTGACAGTTGTTAGTTTATCTAGGTATATTCAGCTGTTACAATGGACAGGTTCATGCATACACGGTATATAAGACATAAAACGTTCCTTGGAAGACATGATCTTTTATAATGTTAAAAAGATGTTTTCTTATCTACCTTATACAACGTTTATCGACTGAAAGGTACACTAACGCAGGTACAAAGAGATACCTTTACTATCCAGGTAATTAAAAAAGAGGAAAGTAAAGAAAAGGAGCTGTTAAACCGAAATTACCGTTAACTAGAAGTCAAGTGTGTTAGAAAAAAGCCACCTCCGAATCTGACAGGTGACGCTGACAGGGGTTAGCTAATACGAATGCCCGTCAACACTTTACAGTCAATACAATACATTGTATAGCATTGTAATTTTTCCAAAATTTAAAACATATAATCACTAAATTATTTTTACTCTTATGAAACATACTCAGATACATTTTAAAACATGACCTTCTATCAATATCCAAGCTTGACATAATAAGCCAGTAATCTCCCAATAATATACACTGCAGACAATTAGCCAGTAGATAAAGTTTCAGTAAGAGATGGGCATTGTCGGCAGTCTAAATAACCATGTAACTGTATTTTACTGTTGTTGTTGTTGTTGTTGTTTTGTTGTTGTTGTTGTCTGGAGTGTCCGTTTCTCGAACATTATCAACATGCAAAAAATGTGTCTGATGGGGGATGAATCTAAGTTAAGCTCTGATTTAACATTTACGTAATACTACAAGTGTTTCATGTTTTGACACATCCTTAGTATGACAATTATACGTGTATGTACGCAAGTGCAATTTTCAAGCTCAAGTTATAATATAACCCGGCCATAAAACACAATGGGGATTTAGGATTAGCTTGTGTCTAAGACACCAACAAAATAACTGACGGACTATGACGAGAGCGATGACTTCTAGAAGACAATGATAAAGCTGACATACCGTCGAATGTAATTTACATAAAAACGTCATTTTAAATACTGATATAGAACAGTATCCCCTCCCGAAAACTAATTCATGTATTGATTTTTAAATATATAACAAATCTGAGCTGTCAGAAAAAACATACAGGCGATATACAATCATGTTTGAATGTAAAAAAATACAGCGTAATGTTGCGCAAAAAACAACAACATATAATTCAACCTTAAACATTAACAATAGACCTAAAAATGTTAACAATAAGAATATTGATACTTAGATGTTGACAATGAAAATAAGCTGCACTTCGTGTTTTATTTAGACAGATTTCAATTCATAGTCTAATTTTGCAAAAAATAAATATACAGAAATGAATTAAGTGTTAACTAATATAGTATATATACCGGTATACATGTTTAATTGATTAACATGTGGGACAAAATGTCAGAAAAGAAACATCGGAGGAATTAAAATCAATTTACGACCATTACATATCGTACTAGGAATTACCTAATTGTTCTGGAATATCTGCTGATATTTCTGCATATCGTCAAATCAATAGCGCATAATGTATCGCCTAGAATAAGATTATTCCGAATTAGACGAAAGCTTTTATGTTTGCCCAGCTGGCAACGTTCATCTTTCATGATCTACCAAAAGCAAAATGTTACGATATACTTGATGATAAATATATATTAAAAAAATCACTTAGTAGAGTAATATAAGCTTTATTTCCTAAACATATCCACTCAACATTCATTTATGTGTGCAATATTGGTCTAGTAAGCTGCAAAGATTCAGTTTATCTTTCCCATCTTAGACAGGCTAAATGATAGAACACCACCCATTTTACTTCTGGAGACATCTGTTCTTTGTTATTCTGCAATTAAACTGATTTTACGTAAACTACACTTGAAAATAGAAACATTGAACTTTTTATAATATATTACTCAGGACAACATTTTACAGGCATTCAAATTCTGAAGATATAAGCTATAAAATCGCTTGCCGGAAGTATGCCTGAACTGCCCAAGCTCTCCTTACGATCTTCCGTTCATGTTATGTTTCCTGGTAAATCATACCTGTATCTCTCTTGAAATTGGACAATGTACTCTTAGGCTGCGCTACAAAGCCTATTAACAAGGCTTATAAATCTTAAAAAATGGTATTCCCTTCATACCACATCTTAATACATTCTAGCTTTCTTCTATTAGTTTGAGTAGAATCGTAATCCAAAAAAATCCAGCTTGGGATTAAGATGACATAAATAACATACTTAGATAGTTCATTGGGCATCATACGGGCGCAAATGATCTTAGTAACGCCACCTTTGAAGTTAGTAGGATGAATCATAGAGTCATAAATGCGAGTGTTCCTTATCGTTAGCGTTGAATGATAAAACAAAAAACAAAAAACACTAGACGTAAAGACTACAAAAGCAATAACAAGAGTAATAGTGGCTAGTGTTACTGTACATAGGTCATCATCAATATCACAATCATAATCAGCATTAGTCTTGAAATAAGCATCATAACCCTCTCTTTAAAGATCATCAACCGTACTATTAACATTATCAACCTTGCAACATGATCAGTAGGTGCAGCAATTTAGAAGACTAAAACATGAAGCCTTTATATCTGGCCAGCTCGTGTGTATCCTGATACAGGGCGATAAAAAGGGGGCCGAACTGAATAATGCTGAGATAATGAGATAAAGACCTGCAGAAAATCCGCCTATAGTTTCTTCTATAAAAGTGTTATATTTTATCTTTCTTTAAATGTAGAAGAAACTCTAGACATTTATAATGCATGTTCCTTTTTGACCATTTTAAGACATTCGAATGCCAGTGTATTTTACCACATCGCGAAACTTGGCGAAATAAACGTGTAAATGGTTTTTATCTGGTCAATATTAAACTAAGTTAACGATCTTGTAACCGCCGTGAAACTTGCCCTGTCTAAATTATTTTGATCAGCTATTTTTCGGCATAAGATGGAGACATAAACTAGGCTTTGATGGACACATAAAATAAATATGGTCCTTTTTTCACGAATGATTTATTGTTAACCCAGACATAACCATCTTACATAAATATTGGGATTTTAGTCTATTTCACGATGCGCTTTTAGCTATGAGATACTTTCATCGAATTATATTCCTTCATTTAATCGAATTGATCAAATGTTCTTAACAGCATCACGTGGCTGCTAAAATGTTTACAGTTAAATATGAAATTTAATCAAATCAAGTCTACCAGCATTTTAGATTAGATGAGTCTCGCTCTCTCAGCATGTTTCTGTATGTTACGCATTTATTTTACTCAAGAGTGAAAACAAACTTTTAACACTAGCAGATTATTCCAGTCTCTATAAGAATCAGACCTGAGTAATCATGAAGTTTGCATTTACTTCAAAAATCACACAGAGGTAAATATTTATCATGGTTTCAAGTACGGCATAAGTGGTGGTGAGTCTTGGCTTCTCTTTCAAAAAAAGAGTTTGGAGCTTAGCCATAGATTACTGACATTGCTTGTATCAGATTGATTTCAGACGTATCCAAGCTAGAAAACATGCAAATAACACTGAAATGATAAAAAAAATCAAAAGTTTCGATTTCCTAGAGTCTGATAAACTACCGTTTTCCCAGAGCAATTCATCATGTTTTTCTATTAAAATACATTTAGACAATCGGTGAACATTTGCAGACCATAAACGAACATGTTTAGAAAGATGGAGGGTAAAATGGTAAAATTAGCTATTTAATGCAAATGTATACCTTATCTGACTGAGTAGATCACAAGCAAATCGTATATGTTGTTGTAAGAACGTTCTGTGCGTGTGTGTGTTTTTTTGTTTTTTGTTTTTGTTTTTTTTGGCTTCTTTTCGGCGTAGCTGTATTATATTGATTTTGACTTTTCTTCAACCAATCAAATGTTGGTATGCAAATGAAGCCAGAGTAAATGCAATGCTAACATTGGCTTGTATAATTTATTTTTAGGATATTTAGGATATTCCAATTTAAAATGGGAGTTTCAGGTTGTATATATCTTTCTACTTGATATAACAGGTTTCTTTTTCAGTTTAAACATGAAAGGTAACACATTAATGAAAATCTAACTCAGGAATGCTGCTTTTGCAAAATGATTTACAATAACTAAATAAGAAGCAGGCGTATGTCTATTTTTAGACCACAATTTTCCCTAATTTGTAAAAGTGGACTCGGCCTTCAGGGGAGGTAACTACTGCGGAGAAGTTGTGCAGTTTATTGTGCGGATCTGGAAAGAATAATCGGATATTCGCGATTTATGATCTTTCGGTTTCGCTTGGTTACATGAATTGTCTTTACTTTAGAAAAAAAATCAGCAAGTGCATAACATATAATGGAAGCAGATTAGCTTCTTTTAGTTTAAATTAAAGCTGTTTTTTTATTTTAAATTTAGCTACGCCGAATACCGTTTTAAAAATATTTCTTGTTTTATATAATTTCTTCTCATATTCTATTCTCTCTTGTTTTGTTTTCTTTTCTTTGTTCTAAACCATAATCTCGTACATGTTTAAACCTTTCGCATGCTGATTCTATTAACAACCTTTTTCTGAAACTTATTTTCAGCTTTGCTGTTTTTCATGTCGAGGTATCACTCTGAGGCTGTCGTCGTCGTCGGGGTAGACGTTGTGCAAATCTATAAGATTTGCAATAATTTTAAACTATCAAAACTTCTGACATCAAACTTTATATACGTATTCATTATCGCAAGGTCTGCATTCCAATCAAGGACCATAACCCTTAGGTCCATTTTGACTAAATTGATCATTTTCTTTTTCAAAAAAGAAATATTCCGTGAAATTTTTTAACCATGGCCATATCTTCTAAACTATGAAACCTTTTGTCATCAAACTTCCCATACACAGCGCTGGTATTCTTAGCTACACTCTTTTCTTGTTTGCAATATATTTAATGCTTAATTAAAACTAATATACCTTTTTGTCAGATATAAATCAAACTTTTTAGAATATGATACTTTTATGAATCAATTTGACGTTTCTTCAGTGTAATTTTGAATGACATCTACTGATCTGGCACTTCGTGAAGACCATGAGGCAGTAAATCAAACCGCTCTATGTACGTTACAGGTGTTGCAGGAGCAGGATTTTTTTATATTTTTTTTTTTTGTCTTTTTTTTACTTTTTGCTATGAGAAATAAAAACTCACACGACAATATCATAGAGAAGCGCATGCGCGAAACAGGCTTTAAGAACAGAACTGAATCCAGTTACTGAAGTTTAGTGCATGCTTTATTACTACGCATGAGTAGTAGTGGGGTCGATATTAATTCAAGATAGAATCGAATTTGGCTAAATCACTGACAAATAAAACTGCAAATATAGACTTGTGTATTTACAAGTTGTCCATAAAGAATGCTACATATATACAGAGAACAGATTTTACCATTTCTTTCCTGTTAACTGATCACGCCTCAGTCTTCCAGCGCTTTGATTTGTCATATGGAAAACATTCTCGATTAACAGAATAAAAATCACGTCAGCAAGCAAGTAACTGTATCTATATATATATACTCATACCTAGCAAATCCTGTATCAGGAACCTCGTGCAAGTGTTCTGTAAATGAACAATATCAATTATGTCCTTGGTTGAACATATATGTATTAAATATTTTCAGATTTTAATCATCTTATATTCATGTGTTGTTTTACAGTTTATGATCGTCTGATACTTTAATATTTCACAGATGGAGTCATTTGACTGTATTTTTCCAATCATGATTAGCGAAACTGGGAGACAAAATGAGACTATATTTTGGCTACGAATGTCAATCAAATAAACAATCTTACAGTAAAATCTCCATATACTGCATCCAATCAATGCTACTTTATATCTTTCCTATCGTTTGTGTCTTGTATCTAACTCGGAAGGGAGTCTCATACATACACTTGTAAGTAATCATCATTATTACTGTTTTACGCAAGAACCAAGATAATGTAAATCCTGTCTGCTTTCAGCAAACATCTAGAAAATATATAAATGGTCTGCTATTTAACACTCTCAAACTAATTTTGCAGAAACTAGTTCTCTCTCTCTCCTCTCTCTCTCTCTCTCTCTCTCTGTCTCCCTCTCAGAAATATATATTGTGGAAGGTAGACAGAAAGTGACAAATAACATAACTATCGGTTATGTTCCTTCGCAAAACAGACCTTTTGTATTAAAACTGTAAATGTACTGCACGTGGCGACCATTACGCACAGTATGCACTTGCAAATGAAAAATAAATCAGCGAAAATATAAAATTTAACTAACGAAAATATCCCACCATTGTGGTTTTAGAACTCCGACTTACCCAGCGGAAAAAGACATCGGCATCCTTCAAGGGGTACCCCTCCCAACGCTTTGTGTATCTTGACATTAACCATGGCTTTGCCAATGATCTTGAGATTTATATATTGAACAGAGACGGCAAGGATTTACTCAGAAATCGATACTATTTTAACTTATTTACTGCAATATAAAATAGTATGGAAGAAAATAGTTCATGAATGCATCATTTGACCGGTTTCAGTTATCAGCACAATGGCGTTTGGACATATGCAGTATGTTATCTAAGATATATGTGATGCTGTCCGTTATAAAATTAATCTCCTACACGACCAGATACAATAAAATACGTGGTAAATGTGCCGACACGTCTTACAGATCATTTCCTGAGGACAAACTTCATAGTGAGCGGACAACGTCTGTTTGGGCAAGAACGTTGAATTGTCTGATCGGTTTATCGTCGACTGCTTTTGTAAATACCTTGTCCAACATTTTAATAGATATTCTGAACAATAAGTATTATCTTTTTTCTTGGAAAATCGTATCAGTACTGCCAATTTGTGTGGTCTTACTACGAGGTTTAATTTTTCACCATATTCTACATGCTGCCGTGCTGCGACAAGGACTTTGTATTCTTAAAGGTGTGTGTGTGTGTGTGTGTGTGTGTGTGTGTGATTATCTTTACAATACTCGATATACGGGCATTGTATTTTCGAGCACTTGGAGCCTGTTTCGGCTTTTGCAGTTACATATGTACCGTCATTCTCACGCGTTTAAATAGCAGTTAAGCGTTGTCTGTTCATATTTTGAGAAACAAGAAAATGCTATCAAATACCATAAGACCGCAGTCTCGTAAGACGCTTTGTTGTAATCCTCTCATAAATACAAAACTAGGACCATCTCAGTGGATACTCATTGGTCATTTTCTTATATAATATTCACTGAAATGGTGTATATAGCCACGTAGTTCATAAAAAGAAAATCCCAGGGGACGATATTTTATACTACAGTAATATATATATATAAAAAATATAAAAAAATGAAATAATATGATAGAAAAAAAAATAGAAATATGCATTTATATAATTAGAACTAGACATATAAGTATGCACAAGATATGATAAAAGAACTACACATATTGACAAATATATGCCAGAAGTAGAAATCTATGGACAAATATATGCCAGAAGTGATATGTATGGATAAACCAAATTTGTATATTACAATATGATACAAAAATTAAAATCGGTGTACATATGATAGAATTATAAATTGTACACTGATTAAATGTAGAACTATAAATCTTTACACTAATATAACATAGACCTATAAATCTGTGCACTAATATAATGTAGAACTATAAATCTTTACACTAATATAACATAGAACTATAAATCTGTGCACTAATATAATGTAGAACTATAAATCTGTGCACTAATATAATGTAGAACTATAAATCTGTGCACTAATATAATGTAGAACTATAAATCTGTGCACTAATATAACATAGAACTAAAAATCTGTGCACTAATATAATGTAGAACTATAAATCTGTACACTAATATAATGTAGAACTATAAATCTTTACACTAATATAATATAGACCTATAAATCTGTGCACTAATATAATGTAGAACTATAAATCTGTGCACTAATATAATGTAGAACTATAAATCTTTACACTAATATAACATAGAACTATAAATCTGTGCACTAAAAAAATGTAGAACTATAAAGCTTGAGCACTAATATAACATAGAACTATAAATCTATGAACTAATATAAAATACAACTATAAATATATACAATAATATTACATAGAACTATAAATCTGTGCACTAATATAATGTAGAACTATAAATCTGTGCACTAATATAATGTAGAACTATAAATCTGTGCACTAATATAACATAGAACTATAAATCTGTGCACTAATATAATATAGAACTATAAATCTTTACACTAATATTACATAGAACTATAAATCTGTGCACTAATATAATGTAGAACTATAAATCTTTACACTAATATAATGTAGAACTATAAATCTGTACACTAATATTACATAAAATGACACTATTTGACCATTTAAATCGGCTGTAATTTAAAAAAAAATGCAGACCGACGTCTATTGGTAAAAAATGTAGATCTTGAATATGAAGCATTTTTGGCACCAAACACTGCATTGTCTGGTCAAGTTCAGATGTTGTATACTCGTAGTTTACCACTTTCCAACTAGAAAACTCTTTGGAATCTTTTGTGCTCATCTCGGTATTCATTTGACATATGTTGAGTTGTAAAAATAGGAACATTTGAAATTGTTACCTACTATTTGTAAGTTTTACATAACCAGATAATTATCTCCCTTTAATACGTTCTGTCAAAAGTGCTTGTCCGTTATTAAATGTACGCGTTCTAGTTCCACATGGTTATTACAGAGAATGAGTTCTATGTCAGTCATGAAACCTAGAATATTCTGCGCTAGAAAAAAAACACCCATTACGAGATTGGCTTTTGTCGACAGTCTGAATAACTGTGTAATTGTCTCCTTGAACATATATCAACATGTTGAATGCGTCCAATTGTGGATAAATCTTTGTTAAGCAAAGGTTATGCATTTACAGCTTACACCATGTTTGTTGGAACAGACTACAAGAGGTTGTTGTTTTTGTGGATTCATTCATAAATAATGCAATGGTTTAACATGTTTATTGTGTTTCTCCATTTTAGGGTTTACATCCCACCAGCAGTATTTAAATCAGTTGGAGATTATGTACACTTAAGACTGGTATAGCACGACGTAGACATGTGGTATGGCACCTAAACCAGTCACATAATCCTGACAGAGGCCAACCATTCCTGAAACTAAGCTCTGATGAGTGCCAAACGAAGCTCAATGTTTTCGTCAGGGATCGAATCTGCGGGTTCCCACTCCCAAGATAGAAGCTCTCACAACTTAAGTTTTTTATATACAAGTTTAACGTTTAAAAGAAAAGAAATATCGGTTAGGAGGCCAAAGCCTTGGGTTGGATCCTCGACCGCGACATACCAAAGCCATTGGAATATTGCTACATCGTGACACCCCACCTCCCACCCCTCTTGAATGACGCTCAGCATCGAAGGATAGTTCCCGGTGTTTGGTGGAGATATCATGCCACGCAGCTACATCGCAATGAGGTAACGCTAGTGGTATCATGCCACGTAGCTACATCGCAATGAGGTAACACTATGTCTGCCCCATTTACACAGTCCCCAGTGACAGCATTATTGTCGGTAGGGCGTTGAACCCAGCTAGATTAACGAAAGATGAAAAGTATGAAGAGATATTGCAGACTATTGATAAAAACAGACATCACAGAAATACTATTTATACATTTCTCCATTAACGCGATAATACGTATTGCATTATTCAGCCATTGTTAATTGACAATTACAAATTCAAAACCATCACCATGGATAATATTTTATATTCAAGTGTGAAAAGGATCCTATTCCCATCAGTCAGGGTTATAGTCATGTTGGTATGTCAAAACGTGCAATCAATGTACAATGTATATCAACTCTGTGCTCCAGTGGTAGCGCTCTGCTGGTCAATAGGTTGTGGGGTTGAATACCATTTAGGGAAGAATCTTTGATGACAATTTGCAAAGTAATCCTCCAACCCAAGAACAGTCCAGAGCGAACAGACAAGTTGTAAAATCTTGTTTCTGAAATTCAACTATAAAGAACAAACAGTTTATTCATTGCATATCAAATATGACTCGAAGTAATACTTGAATACTTATGGGTGTGTTTCATTTCCATTTTAAGTATTAAGTAATAGCTCATGTTAACTTTGCGAAATATGTTACTTCGTTTTTATTACTTATACGAATATAAACTAAATATGTTTTGTGTAATTAATACTATTTCATAATATCGAAATCGTCAACGTATTTCATTTATTTCATTAAAAAAATCTTGTTAAAAATATTCCGCAACTAAACATTATCAATAATATTTCACAGAAACAATATATGGCATGTCGTCAGTACGAAATCTCTTTTCGTAAATTTGAAATATTTCGTATTTCAAAACATAAATTAAATGAATATGTTCACAAGAAAAAATGCAATGACACTTTACGGAGTCCGTAAAACACTGATCAGAGCATTTTATATTTAGATCAAGTGTACATATGTTCATCAAGTAACAACTTGAGAGTATGTTGGTAGATTTTTTTGCAAGCATCATGAAAACATCGCGAAATTTAGCGTAAAAACTATACCTACATTTTTACAGGTGACTTAAATCAAAATCCACATGTAAAGGTGGTGTCAGCATGCAATTTGCAGCTGCTTTCTTTCGGATGCTGGGATAAAAATAAAGTGTCTGCATTAATTTACCATGAATAAATGTTTGGCCCAAGATGTTTAGAAATATTAATTATCAGCGACATATTGGCTAGATACCCATCACGTTCATACTCTTCTCTCATCACGTAATTATTAGCTATCAGGGCCAGGGGCGTAGCTTGTGAAGGCTATTTGCGAGAAGTTTGCCTAACATCATCAAAAACGGATTGTCACGTTTTAACACTGGCACTGTATTGTTAATGTTGCTAATGTTGAACTGAATTGAATTGTTTAATGAGGGAACAACATTTTAATTTTGACCCAAAGAAAGATCGGAAATAATAAAAAGTTTGTGTGGTAAAATTACTGACTTATTTTAGCGTTTGACAGTTTCTGAGTATTCTTTTAGATGTTATCAGTTTAAATGTGTAGTTGAAGCTTATTGTATATTTATAGATCAATACCTTGTATGATTTTAACATATCGATGCATATCAGATGGAAGTTTAGCATCCGTGAATATTTCATCTGTTCCTCTCAACTAAATAAATGCAAATGTTTTAATTATCAGATATAATAAATATGTTATTATTCAAGAAGAAATTAGCTGAAAAGTAATGGCAACTCAATCTTTAATTAAATACATGTACTATGTACCCATTTATTTTTTTATTTATTTTTTTATTTTTTTTTCGATTTTCGATTGATTTAGAATTCGGTTTCCTAAAGCGCTTAGCAATTCCGGCTACGTGCCTTCCATCTGTTATCCATAACGGATACTTTGCTGTTATATATGTTGATATGTTTATAAGGCTTGTTAATATAGTTTTGGCTACCAGGCTATGGCTTGGTAGGTGGTAATTTTGCGGTGTCCGTGAGTCATTATCGTGTTAACACTTTAAATCGTTATGCTACGATCTGATTAAAACTTAAAAAATAATCGGTGCATTTTTTATCATAGGTGATATGATATAAAACCTCATGTACTGTATCATAATATATGTAATAAATGCCTGCATTTAAATACTGGTTTTAATTCTATTGCCCATATCTAAGACGTTTCTTACATTAAACCTTGAGTGTCCGAGTGATTGAGTGATAAGAGGGTCTAACTCGTCGTAAGTCGTAAAATTTGTAATAATAATAACAATAGTAATGGTAATGATAATCATTAGTATTAAAATTTTGCTAGGGTAATGCTGCACTTAAGTTGTTGTTGTTGTTGTTGTTGTTGTTGTCGTCGTCGTCGTCGTCGTCGTCGTTGTTGTTGTTGTTGTTGTTGTTGTTGTTGTTGTTGTTGTTGTTGTTGATGAAGAAGAAGAAGCTTAAGTAGGCATAGTAACCAAATGATTGAAATACTGTCAGTCGAACGCACCATTCAAACTCAGTATTTTCGAATCTGCTCGGAGCCTCGAAATGGGGACAAATCACCCGATTGTTGTTTATACCTATAAAAAATAATATGGTCGTGGGTTCAGTCGTAATTAAAAACGATATATATCCTTTGTATTGGGCGTTAACTTGGGGTTGTTCCAGGACTTCTGGTCCAGTGTCAGGACAATGTGTCGAGGTACTCGCCAATTGCTCATGCAGACAAAAGTCCCAAAATTATTGAAAAACTGACAATATTATTAGACATGTTGGGTGCTCCACTTAAGTCTTTTTCTTCTCCTTTTTCTTCTTAAAATAGCCTCCATCAGACTTTGCCTCACATTAAAATATTGATTTCCTTCCCGTTTATTGTGTGAAAGGGGATCTTTATCGACAACAGATATTTATAAGGAAAATAGTTTCCAAATGGTATCTCAAATTTAACATGTTTTGAAAATAACACAAAACTCGAGTAGTTTGTTTTGTTTTTGTTGATTTCCATTCTGTTTGAATATAAAGCATGGAACGACCTATTATCGTCTATAATAGTGTGTTATGTCGTAATCTAGCTGCCGTATTCCTAAACTATTCTGACATAAAGGATTACGCAACGTTATCAAGGATAATGATGGCTTTTAGTTCTAATTTATGTAGATGCAATCTTTTGTGCCTTTAGTTCCGTATGAATCTATCAAATCTAACAGACACTGTTCTTCTTTGGTTACTTTTAGAACGGTTATCTAAATAAGGGGGCTTGATATAAGAACATCAATGCAGACGAAAATACGATCTTATCCATATAACTGCAAGGGCAGTTTTGAATACTTGGGCGAAAGGAATGTTCAACCGCTGTGAGACATGTCATTGGTGTGCACGACGCTAATAAGTTATAGTTGCTACTTGTGAAAGCTTAACATGACGACAATTACCACATGATATGACCTTCCTGCTAGACAGGATTTGCAAATTCCACTTACTAAGTAAGATGATTTGTTATATAGACAACATTCGAGTTACCACTTAGTTAACATTTGCGAATCGTTTGCAGTAAAATAAATGATATAAGAAAAAGAAGCAGGAATAAAAATGCTTGGAGCTGCCTCTAGTTATTGCTTTATAACTCTAGTGGCTACCTAGATATGGTAGTCAGATAATGTAAGATTCGTTTAACCACTTCTCTATAAATGAATTCCTGGCTTCAAACACTACTTGGTGATCTAGTTGTATCGTATGGTTTGCGAATTCCACTAAGTAAGTGACATACAACTGGTGAACTAGTTTAGATTTATAGGACATATTGCCTACAACCTATTGAGTTAACAACAACTGGATAACCAGATAAGTTTCTTATTACCACATCATGGTAAATTATTACGTTAAAACCAATGTCAAGAGTGAAAGCTGGTCTTATGGAAACATCTGGTAGATCCCCGACAAAGACGCGAATCTTGGGGGAATCTTAGATCATAGGATATTCTCCACACGGCGAAAATAGTTATACATAAATATAACTAAACCTTCCTTTCTCAACATTCACAATGTTAAGACGTATATAAGATGTAACAGAAATCTTAAATCGATTAGAAAAGGTAACAAAAGTTTAAACTTACCGTTTATTTCTCAACATTTCTATAAGATTTTTATGTAATAGACGTGGAATGAATCTTAAATCGATTGGCTTATTAACTAGTTTTAAGTTTTAATAAGTTTAAATTAACCAATACTTTCTTAACATTTCTCTAAGAATTTCTTTGTAATAGACAAAAATATACGTAAACCTTCACATCTCAATATTCCCCAAAGTTATCCTTGTATTAGACGTTACATGAATCTTAAATTGATTAGAAAAAGTAAATAAAGTTTCACGTTTAATTGTTTACTTTAACATTTTGGTTTAATTAATAGTATTTGGCAATAAAAGGACAACGCATAAAATAAAGAAAATAAATTATTTTCTTCTCAATTATGTCAGAGGCATGCCTAAAATGTCCTTTAATTGCTGCTATATATCTATGGTTCCTCTTTTTTCTTCTTTTTTTAAATATCGGTTGATATTCAGTGTTTAAAGCAAATTAACTTTATCATCTGAGGTATAAGCAAATGTTCAGTAGTTACGTTTACAGTTTGTCCGACTTAATCGTCCAATGAAATGCTTGAATCTCGTTCAAAATTTAAAAAAAGAAATGGTATGTGAGGTCGTAATATAAGAAAATATGAGAGTGATCTTTGACTTGACTTGAACTTAGTGGGCGGAGCTTTTTGCAGAAGATTACGTCATGTTTGCATGTAACCTTATAAAATGAACCCAGTGATACTGACTCTGAACCATCACGTGGACTGCCAATCAAACAGGGGTTGGTTCCAAAACGCGAGAGCAAAGGTGAAACTTGTTACTCAACCCTATTTCTATTTTCTTTTTTAATTATTCTGATGTTTGTAAATGAAATTTAACCATTTTTAAACAGCTGTACAAATTCCGCTTGTCTCCCGGTGCTATTTTGAACTATTAAGCGCTTGCAAACTGTAACTTATGACAAGACCTTTTTGCCTGCTGATTAAATAACTGAATACAATTTTTATGTTGCTTGTTAAAAGAAATAGAAATAAACTTGTTAAAACATAAGCTGTTTAAACGAAAGGTGGTCTAGAAATGTCAGATTCTAAAGTCGTTGAATATCAATTTAAAAGATGTTACATAAGTACAAGATTCGTAAATGTGTTTTGGTATAGCATGGTACATTCACTCAGAAAAAAATGCCTATGCAAATAATATATACCATACTTATACATGTATACAGTTGTGTAAGTTTCGCATGTTTTCCACGTGCTATGTTAAATTATTTCACGTTTGCCTGAAATGCACATGGTGGTAAACCATACTGAACTAAAAACATTCAGATGATAGTTTATAATCTTACAGGCATTCAAATCCAACAGACCCTTGTAACTATGGTGACTTTCTGAGGACTGAAATATATATCCAAGTCTCAGGTCTTTCGGGCTTAAATAAGAAATCATATATCGCACATGATTACATAGAAATAGGGGTCATATTCAAGAAACGTCTTAAAATATATCTGAATTTTGATAATATTGTAACAACCGCACATAATTAGTAAATTAAATTCCAAAACCAAACGGCCACTTTGGCAGCAGATAAAATGGACAGCTATCTAGTATCTACTACCTCTATCAGAAATAATAGAGTTTTCATTGCGTCATAAATACAGTATTTCATTTCCAGATTTTTAGATTTCTATTTGATCATTTGACAAATTGCATTATTTTCAGTTTAACCCTTTCCCTCATATAGACTCATTTTGACGCACTCAATAGGTACCACATAAAGCCTGATCTGCAGGAAGCCAAACTCAAACCTTACCAAATTTAATTGTAAAATCCTCATTACCAGACCACTGAGGAGCAGCGAACAGCATAAAATCTGATCAGCCTGCGAGTTCTCGCAGGCTGATCAGGTTTTATGCTGTTCGCATAGGTCATTTCATGGTATCCTCTATGAGGGAAAGGGTAAAGATAATTTGTGAAACTTTATTCTGTTTTATTCAGCGATGAAGTTATTACAACTTATACTAATCCCTTACTATGCTATCAGCGTTGTACCAACATTTGCCCCTTGGGCGGATAGTGTTAACCTATCACCTTTCAAAAGAACAGATCCTAAATAAATCCTTTCCTAAGTACTTGGAATAAATTTAGCAAAAAATGAAATGTGCACAAAACAGTTAATATGGCACAAGCCATAGACTTTAAACTTTAAGACTTACCCGTGAAAAACATGCATAATTTCCGTGACCACCATTTAAAATACATGTATAATTAAATGTGGTCATTATTTTATCTTCAACAAACCCTAGTTTAATGTTCAAAATTCGTTACAAGCCCTTAATGCCACTTTAATACAGATGAAAGTATATACCTTATAATGCCGCTTTAAAGAAAAAAAAAATTAAAAAAGAAGTATTAAGATAATAAACTATGTTGATAATGCTCACTTAGGAAATGATTGAGTAACTGTCTATTCTGCAACAGTACCCTTATACAGACAATTTAAGCAAAGGGGGGTCTAAGTATGTAGGCTAAAACACAACTTAAACCATTGTTTGTCATAAGGAATTTTCTGAAACATATGTCGACGAAAATTTGCACCCTTGCAAATGTTTTATACAAACGATACAAAATAAGACATCAGAAAAAAATAATATTTTTTTTTAACACGAAAGACATTCCTCGTTGAAAATCATATTAACCTTGACAATGACCCAGGCCGCTGTGACAGACACGAATGTCATCTGAAGTAACAGGAAACAAAGCCAGAAAAGTTTCATGAGCACGACGGACACGTGTATGTCTTGACTTGACTATTTGAGTTTACCGTCGCTTCGACAGTATTTCAGTCATATAGCGACGTCCAGCTAATTGCAGGTGGAGGAAGACCCCGAATGCACGAAGGCATCCGGGTAAAACCACTGACCTACCGCAAGCCAGCTGGAAGGCTTTCTTCACGTGTATGTCTATTGACGTCACCAGAGTATACATCACCAAGCAGAACATTGGCATATTACGCGGAAAATGGCCGCAAACATTAGCGCGAAAACTTATCAAGGGTTCCAACTAGGGAGCACAGATGTTGATGACGTAAGCGGAACTCTTCAACTCTTCGTAAAAGTGTCTTATTGTTTCGACTTTTTCGGTCGTCAGTACAACAGGACAAGACTTAATCTTGCTAAGTAAAATCAGTATTTAATGTACTCTATCATTGAAAATTAATGTTATCATACTGGCCTTGACATTGAACCAGGCCACCGTGACAGACACGAGGGTAATCTGCAGTAACAGGAAACACGGCCAGAAAAGATTCATGACCACGACGGCCATCCGAATGTCTATTGGCGTCACCGTAGTGTACATCTTCAAGCAGAACATTGGAATATTAGCAGAAAAGATGGCCGCCAGCATCTCAAACTTATCCAGGGTTCGTACAAGGGAGCACAGCTATTGATGCCGTAAACGGAACTCTTCAGTTCTTCCCTGGAAGCAATTTTCTTATATTGACTTTTCCAACTCATTGGTGAATATCTTAAATTGTTTTCCAGTGACAATACTTGAAAGGACAAACAAGGTAACAGGAAACATTAAGAGTTAAGACCAGCCAAAAAGCAGACAACAATCCTAAAAGCCAGTTGGTTTCCAAAGGCAGCCGTATTTCTCCATATGACCTCTAAATATATATTTTAAGGGGTGGGGCATAGATAAGAATCAGGACGAACATAACATAGTTTACTGTTATGAAGAGGATATCAAGGAAGAAATATTTTTTTCATCAGCAGCAATCAAAGTTTGTCCATAGGCATGTCTCCGTAAGTGCTTCTCCATTCTTGAAAAGAAATGTGACAGACCTTTTTTGTCTGTAACTATGGAACATCATTAAAATACCTTTAAATGTGCATTCTGAACTCAATATTGTGAATAAACCCGCTGGACAAAAACATGGTCAAACTCGTCTGCAATTCTGTATACCGTGAAGACCTCAAAACAGTTATAACCATCCAGAAATTGATATAAAAAAGGATAACACCATGAACAATATTATAAAGCTAAAAGGACGTATCTTGGATACGATGCTGCATCCAATGTCAAATATGGAACTAAATCAGGTATTCTAAAAATATCTAGTAAATCCCCCGAAACGACGCGGGTCCTGAAGAATATTTAATCATATGATATTCTCCACACGGCGAAAATAGTTATATAAAAATATAACTAAACCATCATTTCTCAACATTCCCCAATGCTTTTTTTTAAAAGTAACGAAAGTTAAAATTTACCGATACTTTCACAACATTTCTTTGAGAATTTCTTTGTAATAGACAAAAATATAACTAAACCATCATTTCTCAATATCACTAGTGTTATCATTGTATTAGACGTTACATGAATCTTAAGGTATAACCCCTCTAATACCCATATTCGATATCTTGCCACTGGATGGAAATATTTCTATGAAACTTTGTCACTTTGAAGACATCAAAAAATAAAAATGTTTCACCGAGAGTTTTTCCAGGTTTTATTTGATGTAGGGGAGATAATCTGTATTTAAGTTCACATTGAAGTCTATGGGAAATATACAATTTCTGTGAATATGCAAAAATTGAATTTGATTTTCGAGGAGAATTCACTGTAGAAAAATGCATTATATGATTCTGATACGAATTTCATGAACACATCTAAACTTTACCGTAGGAAAATGGAGAAAATCACTTTTTTGTATTTTTCAGGGGAGATAACTCATGACAACAAAATTATAAAGGGGAGGTAATGAAAGAATTTCTGTCATATGACATAACATGTCAATTTGCCTTTAAGATTTCCATGATTTGACATTTTAAAGGCTTATATTGTGAAGTTATATGCATGGCTTTGATGGTTATTATTGGGCATACCGGAAGTGAATTACATGGCATAAACCTAAAACGATTGATAAAAGTAACGAAAGTTTCACGTATAATTGTTTACTTTAACATTGTGGTTTATTTAGTATTTGGCAATTAAAAGGAAACATAAAATAAGAGAATATTTTTTTGCTTCTCAATTATGTCAGAGGCATGCCCTGAATTTATGTTTCCAATCATATATATATCATATATATTGCTGGCTTGCTTGTTTGTGGAATGAGAGGAAGAGGAGCATGCCAACCAGTAAAAAGACTACTAAACTAAACTTCCACTGCATTGATGTAGATCTATAAAGTTATACTGAATGGATTTAATCGTATACCATGCATGGCCAATTAGTTCACTAGTCATGCTGGAATAATTGGACACGATTGCCTTTAATTCATGTCGGCCATGGATCAAGTTATATTTCGGAGTGATTGGTGCAAATATTAATGTCAGAGTCTGTAATTAGAAAAAAAATGTCAAAGGTGTTTGGTATTTTAGGTTTTAAAAAGCTGTTATTGCTCTATATCCAATTATTACAGTTCTTACATATCATATTTCAGCCAGATGCTGATGGCACTCCTATAACTGCCCAATAACATTGATATACGGATAAAAAATAGATATGAGATTAATTTTACAGTAAATATGTAGTATTATGGGCACGATTAACTCTGACAACAGTTCAATTCAGTACCCAAGGTATCTGAAAAGATATCGTACATTCCTCGCTGACTGATTAAACCTGCAGAAACATCAAACTGGAAGCATTATTGTGAATATATACCTACCAATTCTGTGGGAAAAAATACTCTCAAGTGTATCTTAAGTGTATATCTTTCTAAATGTTTTCTCTTAATTGCTTTCCAAATAAATAGGGACCATATATTGGTTGACATTCAGAATGCAGTGCACCTCAACTTGTATTAGTTAAAGAACAAACAACAGATATGTAGTTCACTAAATGCGAACTTGTAGAGTGAGTCTTATATTTTAAACTTCTCTGTTCATCTCAGAATCAGAAAGACTCCGTCATACTCATTAAACTACACTGGTAATCAATAGAACTCCGTCTTACTCAATAAACTACACTGGTCAACTTCGAATCAGCAAGACTCCGTCTTACACTTTGACTACACTGGTAACTCAAAATTAGCAAGACTTCGTTTCACACTTTAAATACTGTTCATCTCAAATCAGCAAGATTTCGTCTCACACTTTAAACACTGTTCATCTCAAATCAGCAAGACTTCGTCTCACACTTTAAACACTGTTCATCTCAAAATCAGCAAGACTCCGTCTTGCACTTTAAACTGCACTGGTAACTCAAAATCAGAAATTACACTGGTCAACTAAGACACTTACACTTTTAGCTATTGTTCAATATGAACACTGGTCATCTCAGAATCAGCAAGCCTCCATTTAAAGTTTTGATTGGACCATCAGGACCCAGCTTCACGAAACTTGAGATTGATATGAAAGACCAACATTTCCCTTATATCATCGACATTTTATAGCCATTTTCTATTCTGTTTCGATTATGATATGGCGATAAATGTATTCAAAGTGGTACAGAATTTAACATTTTATATGAATTGATGATAATCTCAAGAGACGGTTCGTCGAACACAAGCTTGGCTGTGTCATTGATATAATTGCCTTAATAAACGATAAATATTTCTAAATTGACAACGTGAAACGCCTTTCTCAAAATAAGCTTAATTAATGAATTTTATCCTACTTCATTGCTATTTCTGTTAATTAATTTCTCTTTTTAATGGTTATTAACTACGATGAAATACTAGTTCATGCTGATGTAACATTTGGATAAGTTCTAATTATATAACATTTGGTAATCGTCTGTAACAAAATTCACAATTATTTTAGCCTTTATTGTTTATAAACATATATTACTATGTATACCGTTTGCATAAAGAACTTGTGACTAGGTACTTTTTTTTGGGGGGGGGGGGGGGGGGGTTGGGGAGGGGTGCTTGTAAAAAGCAATAAGCGAATTTTCTAACCGGCTGTACAAGTTCCGCATGATTACCTCGTGCTGTGTTGAATCATTTTGCGTTTGATGTGAAAACAGTATACCTTACTGATCGAAAATTTTCGAAAATAAATCTACAAATGAAATCTCTCTCTCTCTCTCTCTCTCTCTCTCTCTCTGTTACAGAAATACAAATCTAGCAAACCTTCAACTCTCATATATTCGTGCTTAGTGGTTTATCCGGAACTCACACAAACCTTTCCCTTTGGAATGCATGCTTCATTACTTCAGTAGTGTAGAATCCTATCTAATCGTTTGTCATATTTGGTTATTACATTTTAAATGTATTCGTCTAAATATTATGTTTAGGGAAATTTATATATCCATCATTTTCAGCGTGTTCTGGGTTGCACTTAAAATAATGCTATGAATGTATTTTTTAAATAAATCACCGAAATTTTCATTTTTCCAAATTCATAACAATGCTTGTAAAAATGCTGTATTTTGGTTTTAGGTCATCATGTTTAAGAGTAAAAGAAATGTATTTAGAAAAAAAGGCCACAGTGCTAGTTATATCATAATGTAAATTGACTATGCCGCAACAGTGCTCTAATTATTCAAAAGGACGGGACCAGACTAAATCTTGCACTGTAAAATCAGTATTAAACATTGGAAGTTAATGTTATCATACTGACCTTGACATTGACCCAGGCCGCTGTGACAGACACGAGGGTCATCTGCAGTAATAGGAAACAAAGCCAGAAAAGGTTCATGAGCACAACGGACACGTGTATGTCTATTGACGTCACCATAGTGTACATCACCAAACAGAACATTGGAATATTAGCCGAAAATATTGCCGCAAGCATTGGCGCGAAAATCCTATCCAGGGTTCCGACAAGGGAGCACAGATGTTGATGACGTAACCGGAAGTCTTCAATTCTTCCGTGAAAGTTGTCTTCTTGTATCGACTTTTTTAAATCGTCAGTAAATTTTTTAAGTTGTTTTCCCGTGGCAAAACTGAGGACGACAAACAGCGACACCGGAAACATTGAGGAAGAAGAGTTAAGAACAGCCAAACAACCGAGAATAATCTTAAATGCCAGTTGATTTCCAAAGGCAGCCGCATTTCTCCATATGACTTCTAAATATATATTTTCAAGGAGTGGGACATAGATAAGAATCAGGACGAACACAACAGAGTTTACTAAAATAAAAAGAAAAGCCAGGAAGATATATTTTTTCATCATCAGCAAACACAGTCTGTCCAAAGGCACGTCTCCGCAGGTGCTTCTCCACTCTTGAAAAAAATGTGGCAGACCTTTTTGTCTATAGCTATGGAACATCATTAAAATACCTTTAAATGTGCATTCTGAACTCCATATTGTGAATAAAACCCGCTGGACCAAAACATGGTCAAACTCGTCTGCCATTCTGTACACTGTAAATGACCTCAAAACATTTATGACCATCACGAAATTTATGAAAAAGCACAGCAACACCACCGGCTCCATGTATGTGCCACCTTTCAAGTTGACAGTTCTTTTAAAATACAACCCGAACATTCTCATACAAATCAGCAAGGGTCTGAGTTGCATATATATAGTTGTTGATGAAAAGTCCGTAAGCTCTTGGCTGGTCCTTGGTTCGAGCTCCACCACGGTTTCACGGTTGTTGACATTGTTCGGAAGATCATTCATCGCCATGTGGTCAGCTGCGAGGTTGACTCTCCTGTTACGAGGCATTTTTCTCTGAAATGTGTTCGTCTAGAAAATCAAATCTGTAGCCACAGTCATACAATTACGCAATGTTTCCCAAATGAAGCGTCTGATATACAAAGCAATATAGTTTGCAAAGTTCTGTCATGGCAGGATATGCTAAATATATGCTATGATAATGTTCCCACTTAGATATGATAACATAATTTGACACTCGTCGCTAACAAATAATTAATACGTCATATTACAGTGTTAAATAGCGTGTATAACCACACCTCCAGCTATTATCCTTATTTCTGACCAGAACTCGTTTTAGAAACATTTATGTTTGTGTGCAGCACCCACTATAAATGTTTCCCAATAGTTGAATCGTTGATCTTATATCCCAGGCGATTCCAAATAACTACGGCAGGCTTCTGTAGCAGGCAGCGCTACTTACTCGCGTCAGACAGTTAGATGATTAAGTGTTTTGGGCAAATCATTGAATCTAACCGATAAGAAAAATGGAAATTATGACCTTATCGTCATTTTTGCCGACATTCGGGAGTGTGCCTTGATTTCAAGTCCATAATCTTTATTATTATTATAACTTGTTTTTTATTTTAGTATTATTTCATTCATTTCTATTCTAACAAGCCCATGTTACAATATTATAAACACTATTTAAACTATATGCGCAAGTAGAAATAAACATTTAGATATAACCATAGGTATATGTCAGTTGAAACATGTTACAGAGTTGCATAGGATGTGGTTTATTTTTCTTATGTATTCATATTCTTTAAATACCAGAGGCAAATCAGCAAATAAATGCAAGGGTGGGTCGACTAATGCACACTACTAGTCATAATATTATCACTATTTAAACCAATGTATTTTACAGGAAATTGTGTGAACGAGACATGTACATTTCTTATGATAATACAATGTTTTATCACTAACTATACAAATATACGTTTACAGGAAACTGTGTAAACGAGAATTGTACATCTCTTACGATAATACATGTACAATGTTTATCACTAACCATACCAATTTTCGGTTACAGGAAATTGTGTGAACGAGAAATGTACATTTATTATGATAAAACAATGTTTTATCACTAATTTTACAAATATGCGTTTATATTAAATTGTGTGAATGAGAAATATTATACATCTCTCATGATGATAAAATATTTTATCACTAACTTTACATTGTCACATACGCCATACAGCTTTGCCTTTGACCTTGCATTTTGGAACCGACCGTTTGATTGACTGTACACCTGATGGTTCAGAGTAAGTATCACTGGGTACATTTTCAAGGATCACATACAAAACATTACGTAATTAGTCGGTGGCGTAGCAAGCTCCGCCCATTATTTGCCTTAAGATCAAGACTTCACGGACCATTTTATGTAAAACAGTTTCTAAATTTTGAACGAAATGCACGCATTTCATTGGACGACTAAATGAGACAAACTATAATTATTGTTATATAGGATTTTCATGCTGGAAGTTTAACCGAAACAGAAAAGAAACTTGTAAAATTTTGCAATTTGTGTGTAGTATACAATATTGTTTTCAACTATACGTGTAGATGCAATGAAGTAGGTTGATTAAACAGGGATTCTGGTATGGTACTGCCTTATTGCGATATCACGTTGTAAACAACAAAAGATACCATACCCACGTAGATTACTCGGCCAATTAGTCATGGAATTACCCTTACACTGAGCGAGGGAGATATACTAACACTTTGGAATGTCGCGCTCGGGGATCTAACCCATGTTATCCCCGTTACGTAACTTGATTTTGTTAGTTATTCTTAAGAATTAAGTATGTAATTATATGCATAAATGATTTTATATTTTGTTTAGGCAATCAATTATTTACTGATATTTAAATGAAAAGTATTAATAATTGAATAAAAATACAACATATATAAAAAGTGTATTGTAGGAAAAATATTTACCCACTGATTTATTTTCGATTTAATATATACAAATTTATTCATTCATATACTGTTTATGGTTCCTATATGTGTAACATAACTTACAACATATATTTGTTTTATTAATCATTCATACATTTAATATTGGAATAGGGCGTTAACATTTACTAAGGCTACATTTTGCAAGAACACGTTTTCTCACTGATCATTCGTTAACAAACGCCATAAATTGGCGGACATTTTAAGCAATAATGTTAAAGTTAAACTGTTTATGCCTATTTGAGACCTACTTAACACTGTTTTTCATGAAGATTTGTGTACTTGGCTTGACAAATATAAAATTGCTGAATTTTATTTGTATATGATCTACAGGTTTTCTTTGCAGTGCAGACTATATAGAATCTGATCTAAAATACTGAATGAGCAAACAGGTGACCTGGCTCAGACAGCTCCTTTAAAGAGTCTGAGTCTGCATCATAACACGTCTGTATAAACAGTGAATAACACATACTGTAACCAAATAAAATGCCGATTACTTGCTTATAGGCACTACCTTTACTGCGTATGAAGACAAAATTAACATAGATATAGTTGTTGTTGTTTTTTTCAGATAGACACAGATCTTCATCTCATACATAGTATAGACATAGAATATGAAACAATGATACAGGTACAGATAAGAGTAAATATGTAGAATCTAAATGAATTAAAACATGAAAGAAAAAAAAAAAAAATAATATATATATATATATATATATATATATATATATTGAAAATTAGACAACTTAAAAAATTGTAATATAGATAGTTTAAGGATGTGATGGAGTTATCATTTACAGACATACTTTTAACTAAAACTAAATTAAAATTGTTATACGGATACATGCTGCCAGTGTCACCTCATACAAGTGTTTAATATACTCATTTATATTTTCGTAAAAGCTTTAACAAGACTCATTAGATATCCGTTTCACCACGCAGTCTTCCGAAAAAGTATAATGATTGATTCCAATCCTTTCATTTTTTTACTCTAAATGACTATGTCTCCAGTGAATTATTGTCGAAGGGAAATAACTCATGTTACAATTGATGTTAACTGCTGATAATTTTCTTTTCATGGTCAAGAGAAGTCTTTCGATATACTGAATTTTGTTAAGTTTACTCGAGTGGAATTAAAACTGCGCAATATCAGTAGGAGTTCCATCAAACCACTTCACGTGCATACACCGCAACACCTTTTCACGAATCTTCCTCCGATTTTCAGGAAATAGGCCGCGACTAACTCTACATCCGGTTTAGTGCATATTTTTAATAACCTAAATAAAATGGATATTTCAACCCCTTCTCATTATGTTTTTGTACTGAATTATATTGAAATTTATGAGGAATATATTTTTTTTTTAATTTCAGCCAACATTTATTTCGGCTGACATCCAATCATTTTGAAGAAATTGTAATTTTACTGCAGAAAATCTGTTTTATTTATTTAGTTGTTGTTGTTGTTGTTGTTTTTAGTGAAATACGAACTTTTCTCCTCCAAAAAGCTAAAAATCTGTAATACAAATTTCCTTTATATTTTGTTTTAAGTCGTTTAAAAGAAAATCTGTGTTACAGATTTTTAGAAAATCTTATTTAAATTAACTCACCGTATTTTGTAGGTCAAACCGGAAGTTGATTTTTTATATTTTTTTCATTTGATAACCCAAAATGAAATACTTGTCATTTGTTGTTCATTGTTTAAAATAAAGACAATATGTGAAGAAATCAAACTTGTAAAATTGTTTTGGCTTGTTTCTAAATGAACTTCCCGAAATTCAGACCCTTTTCGTTAATTACGGTACATTTTACTCTTACGTGTAACAACTCGGAAGCGGTGCTACAGTAAAGGTTTTTCAGGCTATGATGAAAGCAAGCGTTCATTTTTGGCTAAAAAAATTCTTCTATAATATCAACGAAATAATCAAAGGATTTGAAAATAAAGGTAAAGTACGTTTTCATGAACTAAATCGTTACAATAAAATGTATTGTGAGTTTTATGTTTATTTTTTTTATTTTTTTGTACTGTCTATCAACTGTCATGGTTATGCGCGCGCCATTTTCATCGCACATGATATTCTTGTGAAATGTCAAAACTAGGAGGTTGTAATTGCATATTTAATAAAACCCGTTTTTAAAATATACTTTTTCATCTAAGGAAGAAATGAACGTTTTATTGAGACGCCTTCTAAACGATTAAATCGCCATCATTATCGACTGTGTAAAGATTTGCAAGTTGGAGGATTATGAGATATTTTAAATTCTTTTTTAGGTATAATAACGAATTATTTTTATTTTTCACTAGCTTAATCAATGCACAATCAAGTCCGTTCATCTGCTTCTCGTGTCAATTTTTTTTTTCAACATGAATTTCTAACTTTTAGTCAGTGACCCCGTGTATTGAAAGAGGGTTGTTTCAAAAACGTTTTTTACAGATTAATAAGAACAGATTCCAGAGAACAGTGTCTGACATGACAACCTTACATGTTTTCAGCCTTATTTCATGATTATGACAGTAATGATTTTATTTACATCCAAAGTAAATTTATTATTAAATTGATTTTTATGATAAAATCAATTTTAAAATAAAATATTTAGCTCTACTTCTATAAAACTATATGCAGTGAGTAAAACAAGTTCTAGAAAGTTAATTGACATATTTATATACCCATGAAAATAACCCTATGAGTTTGCTATTTGAATCATGTAATTTTTTTAATAGTGATATATACAAAAATATATTGCAATATCCTTATTGAAAATTATGAGTTCCAAATTAAGTCAAATTGTATTTTCCTGATAACAAAGGCCCTTTTCCCCTCCCCATTTTGTCTGGACACGTTTTGTTGTTGTTGTTTTTTCTTCCTTTTTTTCAGGTGCCCTTTTTGTGACATAATCTTAACCATGACTTTTCATCATGAAGAATAATCAAATTTGGCAATTCACACTATGGATGCATGGTTTCTTGTTTCTAATCTAGAAGTTTTTCCTAGTGAAAAATTAATAGGAGTTTGTATAAATGAACGTTTTTAAATCATTATTTGTTTCAGGTCCAAATCAAGATTTGTGAAACAAAACCATGGTGTAATAGTCACAGGGCAGTGTATGTGAAGGTAAGATAAAGATGGGGAAACAATGCATCACTTTCCATGAAAATTATTCTGCACAAGTCTATAAAAATGAAATTAAAAAATAAACAAATAACAAAGTTCTTTATATAAGGCATGAATATGTATATTATTTACTAAACTTAGGAGAAAAATAAACCAAAATGAGCTGATCCTGAAAAAAACAGGTTTCAAGACAAGAATGCTTATGCTAAGTAAGAAAAAAAACACAATGGTTTTGATGTAAACTGCAAATATCTGCAAAGCACCAGGGGCTATCGATATCCATTGTTTAGTACCTGTAAAAGGCACCATCAGCCCCCCCCCCCCCCCCCATTTTCAAGCAAAATTCCCTACAAACAAAAATGTATGAGCTCACATAAATTACAAATATGGTAAAGTGGTAGATTGTTGTATTGTATACCATTTGATTTTCAGTTCAGTTTTACCAAACAAAGATACTAGACAGGACCTATTTTGTACATTTTTCTTATATAATTATTGCAGTATGTGCAGCAAAAATTGCTTAAAATTCCCCAAACAGGAGAAAATGACACGAAAATTCACCCTTCTGAAGGTAGAGGTACTGTTCCCCCAAGACAGAGAGAGTCCTGAGCACACATTTACAGAGTTCCAGATAACGTGCATATCGGCGTTATTTACCCTTCAAAATTACCTAGAAACGCATTAAGATATAATTTTGATGCGTACGTTTACGCATGCTCCTTTTAAAATACGCATGGAAAGAAAAATCACAGCGTCAGCTACTTTCGTGCCTTCTGATCAGCATCTGTTTATTTTAGAAACTGAAACTAATCTACAAATGTATATTTTATGCCTACCTGAAAATTCCATAAATAAGTGTTGGCTTTAATTGTGTACTGTTTACTGGGCATGCACCAACCCTGTGACCATGTGACGTAATTTGCTTCCATGTGAAGCAGTGTAATCTGTGTCACATGCTGTTATGTAAACAGGTTAGGAAGGGCTTACTTTTACACCTAAGAAATAAACATAATTCAATAGTAAAGTTCAAAGGGTGTGAAACTGACACAAGCCAATGTGCAGTTTCCTTTAGAACTCTCCAGCTTCTCTTTGAGATGCCGCTTATCCAGACTTCAATGTGTTTTGTGTTAGCAATATAGCAGCTAACCTGTTGTGTAAGATTTCTTTTCATTTTGCGTTTGCTACATATTTATCATCTTTCATCATGTGTAGGAAAGAAATACCATTGATCTAACATAAAAAAAATCGGACACAATTGTGAGTTGGCATTTTCAGTCAAATGTCAATTAAAATTAGATAAAAATCTGTTAAATGAAAATCATTACCAAAGTCGTATTTAAGTTAAGTATTTTAGTTCATTTTGGAAAACTTGTGACAGCATGTTCAGACTAAATGTTTGGTTTCTATGACAACAGTAACTTAATAAAATGTTAAGTAAAAACAACAACACCTATTTATTTTTGTCATTATGTAATTAATTTCCTCATTAATCATCAAAATGGTAAGTTTTGTATTTTTCCCTTTATGTGATTTACGTATCACCATTTACCCTCAAACATTCAAAAGTGGGGGTAATTACTCAAGGGGTCAAAAAATTATCTGGTACTCTGATTTACCCGGTATTTATTATCTACAGGGTTAAGCTTTCTTTATCTTTGAAAGAGAAAAGACCACAAATCAAATTAAATTTACTGTTTTAAGTGTATTTTACTTATTATATGAAATTGTAGTCTGTGCTTGACATACACACAGCACACGTGAAACAAGCAATATTACTTTCAGTGACAGTTGTGATGAAGAACAAAAAGAAATAAAAATTGTCAATGACAAATAATGTTTGAAAAAGAATAAATGAGAACATTGCACTATTTTGATGGTATTTCACCTCATGTAGTGTTGGAGTTTGGAATTAATCTGGGTTTAAGTTTATATTTCTGTTAAATAATGGCACTGAAGATGTGAGCATGTTATAACTTATTCATACTATTGATCATTATTACTTCTTTTCAGATTGCAGAAAGCAGACAAAGGTGTATGCTGTAATGTCAAAGTGAGACGTTGCTGAATGTGTGTGTGTGTGTGTGTGAGAGAGAGAGAGAGAGAGAGAGAAAAGCCTTAGAGAGAGAAAGAGTGAAGGAGAGAAGCCTTATATACTCTTATAAACTCAATATCAATACATTAAAATTCCAAAAAAGAAAATTAAATTTAAGCAATTAAATACTCCAAAAAGAAAATCAAATGCAAACAATTAAATGCTCATGAAAGTTATCTGGCAGTCACTCATCTAAGCTTAAAAAAATAATGGATTTTGCTGTATATGAAATCTACACAATATACAGAAAACTAGATAAACAGATTCATAGGTTTATACTTCAATATTGTTAGTTCTACTCTACTTGGAAACAAGTTCTTAACAACTTACATGTTTATTGGCTTGACCAGTACTTTGTAGCTGTACTTGGGAAGGTGTATAGGTTTAAAGATATACTGTATATGTAAATGATAAAATTAAGGGCATCATTAAAAAATATGTTTACTGATGAGCAACTGAACCACAAACAGATCCCTATTCTTTTAATCAAGAAGGGAAAGGGACTTTTTTTTAAAAAAATCTGATGATGAATAAGTTTTAGAATCGAGTTGTGTGTTTGCGTAAAAGAAGAATATTGCATAGATTAGTACAGAAAATGGCACTCAAAGTCAATGTAAATTTACATTTAACACCAACTTAAATTTCACAAATGATTTCTCTTTAAATAAAAATATTTAATTCTTATGGATTTGCATTTTTACTTGCTGATTCTCACTGCTGTTAAAAACCTTCAATGACTATAAGACACACTCTCTCTTTCTGTTTTAGCATTGTGATGAACGTGTTTTTGCATGTTTCTGTGTTATTCACAGGCTGCACTGATATTTATTTATGGGAAAAAGATATGTCGATCTTAAGTGAAATGAAAAAAGGAGAGCGAGAGTGCATGCATTTACATCATTCCCACTTTTTTTAATTTCCCAGCATATTTTAATAATTATATTGATGTATAAAAATAATGTAAATTATGAGTGGAAAAGATAAAAAAAAAAAAAAGGCATTTCCATGGCATTCTTTAAGGAGTAATTCGGAATTTTATCCCATGTTAGTGAAATGCAGATCACAACCAAAGTGCAGCATACAAAATATCTCTCCCTCTCTGGTAAACTTTTATGACGCCCCTCATTGAATACACATCCTGCCGATTCGAATTTTGTAACCGTGTTAATTTCAAAATGACGCAATGACAGTGGCTAAAAATAGACAAGAGTGTGTCAAGAACCAGGGATTAAGTAGTCGTTGTATTTTCTCAACTGTTTATTTCGGTGACATAAAGGGGACATGGAAGATATTTTTTGTATTACGTCCGCACGTAGTAGCTTTTACGTGCGCACGTAGTAGCTATTACATGCGCACGTAGTAGCTTTACGTGCGAACGTAGTAGCTTTACGTGCGCACGTAGTAGCTATTACATGTGCACGTAGTAGCTTTACGTGCGAACGTAGTAGCTTTACGTGCGCACGTAGTAGCTATTACATGTGCACGTAGTAGCTTTACGTGCGCACGTAGTAGCTATTACATGTGCACGTAGTAGCTTTACATGCGAACGTAGTAGCTATTACATGTGCACGTAGTAGCTTTACGTGCGAACGTAGTAGCTATTACGTGCGCACGTAGTAGCTATTACATGTGCACGCAGTAGCTATTACATACGCACGTAGTAGCTTTACGTGCGCACGTAATACCTTTACATGCGAACGTAGTAGCTATTACATGTGCACGTAGTAGCTTTACGTGCGAACGTAGTAGCTATTCATGCGAACGTTGTAGCTATTACATGTGCACGTAGTAGCTTTACGTGCGAACGTTGTAGCTATTACATGCGCACGTAGCAGTTTTACTTGCGCACGTAGAAGCTATTACGTGCGCACGTAATATTTATCGCGTCCCACCACTTGGTTTTAATTCATTACCATCAATCACATTCTTGCATGGGGAGATATATCCCAAAGCAAATACCTGCGGCATGCTTTTGCAGTTGCATGTTTTGAAAGAATATGAACAGTTCAAATCCCCTATGGTGTTTGGGATTTCAAATTCACCAGGATTTGGATTAGTATGGTTATTTTATCAAGATGAAAAGTGATTTTACATAATATTTCTGAAACAAATGTCTGGATATCAAAGTGAAACATCCCCTGAATTTGAAGCACTCAAACACACTTTTTTTCTTTTCTTTTTTTTTACCGTTTACCGTTTAATATTTAAAGCTGTAAAATAGTGCAAAACTAGTGTAAAGTTACTACGTGCGCACGTAATAGCTACTACGTGCGCACGTAATAACTACTACGTGCGCACGTAAAGCTACTACGTGCGCACGTAATATAAAAAATATCATCCATGTCCCCTTTATGCCACCGTTGTTTATCGTCTATTATGACGCCAAATCAGGAAAAAACATAAACAAACAAAATGGCCGCCGATTGAAAAAAGTTGACGTTGACGGACTATATTGACGTCCTTAAGGTGTTGTTAAGGTGCAGGAATGTGATGCGGTGGAATTCCTAAGTTGTTCAGTGAATGAATATCAAATATTAATGTCATGTGCGCTTATTTGTCATTAAATATGACTGTTTAATACCAGGGCTTTTTCCCCTTTTTATTAGGAGCCAATCATAACGCATCTTCCCCTCTGAAAAATGTTTTTGTTTTTTTTAATTCGTGAAGTTTTGCTAAAATTGCTATTTACCGGAGGATTTGCCCTCGACCAAAACTCAAGAAAATTGCATGTTTGAATCCCCACAGTATGATACTATGGACCCACCCCCATTATGACAGGGTATAATTAGTTGCAAAGGAAAGTGTGTACTAAGGCTTATATTGATATAAATGTAATTTTTCTTACCGAAATATTTTGTGTTTGGTAAAAAAAAAGTTCTGCATTATCAATATGATAAGCATATTTTGCATTTCGAAAGAGTAATTATTTCAAGTCCCAACATAATAGTTTTCTACAAGAAATAATCATTGAATTCTAAATAAACGACAACCAGTGTATGCTTTCTTTTGAAAGTGAGTGTATCTATTAGTTCAGTTAAGCGTTACTCAGACGAGTATGAATAACGGCTGTGTGAACATAGTTTAGACAGCTGTCTCCCATGTGCCCTTCCGCCCTAGATTTGACAGAAACTTCCATTTTGTTTATAAACTGGGATATGGAATAGACAGGTGCTTTCAGCTTCAAGTTCACTTACTTTTAAGATATCCTTTAAGTCGGACCTGATACGTTTAGTTTAGCAATCGGCAGAGCCAAACATTTTTCTGGGAGGCCAGTTCATATTTCGAAACCATAAACAGACTTATTAAGCATGTTTAATGGGTCCTTGCCAAAAACAACCCGGCATTACTGCGAATTACCTTACTCTACTAACAGTTGATACAATTAGTTTCTAATGAGAGATTACACAGTCAAAAAAAAAAAAAAAAAATCTGTAAAAAGAGACTGTGACATCAGTATGACCGCAGGATTACAGTGCTCCCGCGCGAACTGGCCCGCGTAGTAAAAGCAGTTTGTAAATATAACAAAAATGTTACTAGTCATGAGCCTGCCTATATAACATTAAATGTGTTTTATCATTGATGACACATTAAAGTATAATTTTAACAGTGATTTAGTAGATGAAGCATGTGAATATGAATTTGATATCCTACTTTCACTTAAACATAAGAATTTTGGAACCAGCTATCGTGTATGTGTAATTTGCAGATAAGTATTTTCCACGCAAACTGTTGTATAAAATGCTAGAATACACTTCACTGGCATTGTATATTGATATTTCCAGCTATACAACTGTTGACAATAATTAAATGGTTTTCTAAATAATTTTAATTACGTTATTTACCTATCTCAGTGACAGTCATGATTAATTCATAAGACTTTGAGCGCTTTAACAAAGGTCAGACCGGTGTTGACGGCGTGTCACCGTGGCATCTCCAACTAATACACTAATACGTAAATTACGGAGAATATTGTAGTCAGACGAGAGCATATAGACTGGTCACACTAATAATAAATTGAGGACGACCTTAATGTAATACCTGAGTTAATACTCTTGCCCCCGACCTGAAGACAGTCAACAAGATTACATAACAATATTGTTCCTTCCCGTGGGAACACAAAGTGAAAAATTACCATATGAAACAAATAAATATATATCACGTAGCTTCATTTAACATTATCTGGGTATTCACATCTATGTAAATACTAAACAATAAATTGTATCTTAGGTAAAAAGTTTATTAGGAAGTTAGAGACGGTTGCAAACAATATCTCTATGTACATGTATTTTAACAGAAAATTAAACGTTTCAATGTCAGTCTTATAGTTAATATTCACACTGAAAAATCACCCCATCCCAATAAAGATACAACGTAAAAAAAAAAACACCCTGTCAGGGCCCCGGCCCCAGTCCCCCGAAGTGAGAGAGGGCTGTTAATTTGCGTTGGGTTATTTAGGGATGCCAACGCTGTTCCAAATGTTTAAGGACTTTCTGATGATGCCAAGCGAATGAAGAAGGGTTCCCGAGCATCCTGGGTGGTTGCCGATGCTTTGATCCCGAAGCCGTCCCGAATATAGCTTTAAACTTTAAATTTAAAAACTGAATCTTTCAAATGCGGTACATATGTAGATGTATGCACAGATGAGCTATGACATGTAAATTTATGTCATTGATGGAAATTATGAATATGTTTATTTCCCATGATAGTATGAATATTTACAGAGTGATTTTCGGCAGAAATTTTGGTAATGTCACGGGCCCTTTTGTTAAACCTAAATCAGCTTTCGCTCTATACTTCAAAGTTAAGAAATGCACTAGAAGGAACTTTTGGTAGGCTTAAACTTGTCCGGGAAAAACATATTTAAGTCGATGTGTATTTGTTCGTATTCGAACATCCTTCTGTAATGATTATTTAAGTTTAAACCGAGTGACCAATGGACGGTTCCGCAATTTGTGTGTAACTCCTCCCCCTATTGATAATTCGATAGTTTCTTATTCATACCTAGGTCAAGTACTCACAAATGTATCACAAACAAAAAGCACATGTTCTTTTGTGTAAAGCAGGTAAACCATTCACCATGTGCATCACACTTTCACTGGCTGGATAAGCCAGTTAATGTAAACATAATTGACAGTTTAGGAACCATCCATCGGTTAAAGCGCCTATGTAGGAAATGTGGGTTCGATTGTGTCGTCACACAGAGACTAACGGAGTGACGTCAAGCTCAGTGTATAGATAGAAAAGTTTGTCGTTCTAAAAGATTTCGGCAACAACACTTACCGCTAAGTAACACTTAAATACTCCGGAGCGAATTCCATCGCTCTTGCTTCTCGAAAAGAAATACCCAAATAACTAATGCGAAAATTCAAGTTTATGACTAAGTTGGCATATATTATGAAATTAATGAATAATAACAATTGCTAAAAATTATATATTTGGAATTTTTTATGAGGAAAAAAGCAAAAAAAAATGTGAAATTTGTCACTAGGTATTTAAAAAATATCACTTAGAGCTAATTATGGTTGGTGGAATTCGAGCCTGGCGTTACACCCTGTCTTAAGATTAAACAAATAAGGGTTGTATTAGAAATGGGTGGATGACCTGGCGCCGGGATAATGCGTAGACAAAGTCCCAAAATCAATTAAATAATGTAAGTTGAAGTTTAAACAGCAAAAATGTGTCTTCTACAAAACCTGAAAGAAAGTTAACCGCCATAGTTTTATACGATCTTCCGGACCTTATTACTTCCCTTTAATCGAAAAGAAATGGGTATAACAAGTAATCTTGACAGACTGCTGATAGAACCTGTTAAACTAATTTTGAACAACACATGTTTTAGATGCTAATGCTCACATAAATCTTTTGAAGTACTTATCTTTCTTAAATAAAAAAGACTTAATTTGATTTTCCTAAATTCAAATAAGTGAATGCTAAGCTAAAATCAGTGGGCTATTCACGGAAATTCTTTTTTCAGTTTGATTTACAATTTTAATAATTATTGCTGTTTTACTGCAATAACATATAAATATTGTTTCATTTCTTTGTTTCAACAGAGCTTCCGTTTCCGGTCTTGATGGTGCCCTACCTGAATCTTCCTCAGAATGCCGTGTCACGTGAGCTGACCGATTCCTCGCCTATTCCATCTCTTGGTCAGTAAGTTTCTACAGAACCACTAGACTTTCAATCTATACTTACAATTTAGGCTCATTTCCTCATCTCTGTTGTTGTGAATCCCGAAACGGTCACTTGATTTTTTTTTTCACGTGAGGAAGACGGTTCTACCCAGGCGCCTCTGTGTACTCGAGGTTTTCTTCTACCTATAATATACCTTAAAATATCTTTTTGTTACGAAAAGAGATAAAAAATGAAATGTAGAAAAAGCAAATTCTCAACATTTGTTAATTGCAATATTGGTTTTTGCATTGTAATATACAAGTATATCTATTTAGTTAGTGGATTTATATGTTACAAAATAAAGTGGCAACACATCGTGTGTAAATATTGAAATATAATTTAAAATACATTGTCGGACACAGACACTGAATGTTTCTTTACTCTCCATGTATGAAGAAGCATTATCTTCAGCCATGGCTAATCCGACGATGCTTAAATACCACATTTCGAAAAAAAAGATGCTCGAAATATCAATATTTTAATTACAGCATCTGTTGCTACTACCGCCCCTGCTCTCAGGTCCAAATCATCTGGCGTTGCTGCGCAACCCACTGCGCCGTCCCATGATGCACCGACTGTGTTGGTATCATGCCAATCTGGGGTGATACGTTTCACCTGTCTCTGTCTCGTTTGACAGGTAGCATGTGGCAATCAGCGATTTAGTTTCTATTAAAAAATGGACATATTCTGTTCATATACCAGCATTTAAAAAGAGGTTAACTAAATATTTAGGCATATTATCACAAAATGTCTTTTTCTTCCTGTAATGCCAACAATGGTATTGTAGCTATACAATCCTATTGATCTGTTGTAATGGTCAGAACATTATGATTGTTTTAACCAGTATCAATATTTGTACCGGCTAGCTGTTCAATTAGTTTACATGCACACGTATCTCAATAGGTTAAAATTGCACTGAGTTTGTTGAAAATATTATTTATTATATACAGTAAATTAAGATAAAAGCCTGTTTCTTTTACCTCAATTGGGAAACAAGATTTTTTTGTCCAAAAGAACTTACACAAAATCCTTTCGATGGTTCCTTTCGAAATCCAGCGGGGTCAAGCTCGCAACCACCGGAACGCAACGACTACACCACGGTGCTCTGTGAATTACGGGTAAACCTTTCCTCCGTTCACACGTTTAAGCAAATTCTATTTGCTGAAATTCTTACTTGGTGTGGTGTGTAAGTAGTGATGGTGAATACTTAGTGCTATATATTAATAGTGATAATTATTACTTAGTGTTATTATATGAGTAGTGATAATAGTGATTATTACTTAGTGTGAAAATATAAGTAATGATAATTATTGACTTGACTATTTGAGTTTAGCGTCGCTTCGACAGTATTTCAGTAATAATGATAATTATTACTTAGTGTTATATGTAAGTAGTGATGATGATGATGATAATGATGATGATTATTACTTAGTGTGATAATATAAGAAGTGATAATTCTTAGTGTGGTATATAAGTAGAGATAATTTTTACTAAGTGTAATATAATCAGTAGTGACAATTATTACCTAGTATGAAAAAATGTCTAACCCGAGATATACACCTAGTCGCGACATAAGATCAGTTACATTCCATGACACTGACTATAGTCTCAGAGCACCGACATATATGACCGAGTTGTTCGGATAGTATTTGCTGTACATATGAATTGTGATTCTATAATATATTTATTTTTTTGATTTGTTATAGTTAATTCAAAATTCCACAAGGATATCTTACACTTGTATTTGCCTCCTCTTTTTTTCTCAGAGTGTAGAAAGATAATGGTCGATCGATCAGGCCAACATGCGGAAACATCTTCTTCTTTTTTTTCGAGGTGTGTGTGTGTGGGGGGGGGTATCGCAAGTATCCGATTAGCAGTGGTTCTTTTGACTAAAAATCTCTTTAAAACAGTTAATTCTCCAGGTGTCGCAAAAGATCGAGGAACAATTCCGCTGACCATCTTACCAAAATGTTCCCAGTTGTTACATATGAATGATTTGCCAAAAGAGTACATGTTATTTATTACGTTCGTATGATGATTGATGCTGATGATTGATGTGATTTATTTACTTCTCTGAAAGTTACATTCAATGTAGCATCTGAAGTGCAGGCGCGGATCCAGGATTTTGGGAGGGGGGGGGGGCGTAAGTCAAGCAACTACCGGTACTTACATTGTATTAATAATATACAGCATGTTTAATACCATATATTATTTAAGGAAATATATTGGCATAATATTTTTTATGCATGGCTATTAAAATATATTTAAACCATATAACTAAAAATTACTAAATCATTAAATAGTTCCACACAAAACAATCAGTAAATACTGGTTAAATTCAATTCAACTCAACTCAAATAGTTTATTTTCAAATTCGACAGCGCAGCTTATTTCATAATAAAATACTATAATTGATTATTTATTATACATATTTTATTTATGAACTTATATTGATATTATTTAAAGTTACATGATACTTACATTTTTACAATCATCTTAAATTATACCACATTCAATATGTCATTCTTAGTCCTTTAATGCATTAATGAATTGTTTCCGCAACTGGAATCTCTCTTTCAAACAGAGCACTATACTTTTAATATCATTTTGTTTTCACGTATACTAATCGAAAGTATTTTTTTAGGTATTTGAGTCTTATACATCTATATTTTGGACACACAAGCAAGAAATGATATCCAGATTCTATCATAGATAAGTTACAAGCACATTATCCATTTTTCTGTCTGTTCCATCGTATCTCCCTACCTCAATATTTAGTTCTTGGCTAGATAAACGAAATTTACTCAAAATCTTTGATAATCATTTTTTTATTATTTCAAAATACGTTTCAAATCTAAATTCTGTTATGTATGTACACTTAGTTCCAAGTTTTGGACTATTTTATACATTCATGCCATTTCTGTATAACCTTTGTTTTATCATTGGTACATAGTCAGTATCTACGTCAGAATTATTCCATATTTTTCCAAAACCTAAGTTTTCTAAAAGCGATTGAATTTCAAAAGCCCAGTTTTTTTTTTTTTTTTTTTTTTTTTTTTTTTTTTCGCTTATATTAGTATTTTAGAATTACGAATCTTGATTTTTTTTTAAAAAAAAATTTTTACATATTGTAGATAATGAAACTCTTTCTGTTCTCCCAAAACTGCTATAACGGATTGTGATTTTACGCCTAAAATAAATTTACAATTTTTATATGTATACGTTAAATTTCATCAATTTCATATACTCCCCACACCTCTGAACAATATGTTGGAATAGGTGTAATCATTCTGTAAAATAACTGTAGTTTTGTTGATACATGTATATCAAAATTTAAACGTTGAAATATTAACAAATCCGACATCTCCCTCATTGCTTGTTCAGACAATGATTTAATTGCATAGGACATTGCAATATAAATTTAATACGGGAACAACTTATCAACTTAGAAGTTGTTCATTTATTACACTGCTTTTTTTCTCTTTCTTTCAAAAGCATATTTGATTCTTGCATTATTCTTTAAAAACACTTCGTGCTAAAAACGTAAATCGACGGCACCAATGATCTATTAAAAACTTATTTATCCGATTTATAATGGGCACGCGTGATAATCAGATAATTTACTAGTGCTACATCTGAGAATATATTTTAAAGCAAAAACAGTCATTTTCTTTTTCGCACTTGTCGAAGAAAAAATAAACATCTCAAATCTGTCTGAGACAGGTATAACTGAATGGATCCAGTCTTTTCCGCTTCGATGGACTGGACAATTTTCAATTATCGACTACTACTGCTTGTTTAAATGGCAGAAAGGTGCCAAACCAGCGAAAATGAAACTGATACGAGAAAACTTATTTGAAAAACAAACTGAAAATGACATTTCGATTTTGATCAAATTGACTGACTCTAATTATCACATATAAATTTTTAAAAAAATGTGGATAAACGCATAATAAAACACCTTGGTCGATTTTGTGGTGGGGGTGGGGGGCTACGCCGCTTCCGCCCCCTCTAAATCCACCCTTGAATTGTGTCTATTTGACGAATAGTTTTCATTATGTTTCTATTTCAGTAATATCATTGAAGGAAACAATAAAATCAACTTGAAAAAAAAATCCTGCTGAAAAGAATTCATGTATCACGAAAAGAAATAAAAGGTTTAAAAACATCGTTTTGATACACTCATACCACAATGCATGAAACATAAAACAATTGACTTTATACTACTTTCGTATGTTAACAACATAATTTAAAATATGAAATACGATATGAGTCACCAGTATAGTACCAGGCTCTATTCTGTAGATAGAATAATACGGACACTTTCTATCATCTCAAATGACGATGATACAATATTTCGTTAATAAACAAAAATAACGTTTAAACAAACATAAGACATTTGGTTATATACACTCATAAAGCAAAACAGTCAATATGCATTTTTCCGTTTACTAAACACGTGTGGAGCATAAAATAAATCAGCCCGCCGGCCATAAAACAATTTTGCGGACTACATCAATTTTATTTTACAATAACGTGTTCAAATATAGTTTTAAATGCAGAGTGATGAATTAATTATAGCATTACGGTACTAGGTTTCACGAGAAACGGTGGCAGACCTCAATTAACTCGCACTCTGGCCATTTCCAGTGTGTGATCGTCCGCACGCCATATGCATCACGTGAGCTCACGTGCTGTGACGTCATTGGAACTTCCGATTCTGTAAAAGACCAGCGTTTATCTAAAAGGTATGGTTCTTGTTTCAGAAACAATTATTCAAATTATCGAAACAAGGCCAGCAATGCTTCGTCGGTTCTTTAACGAAAGGTCTTTCCTGTATACCACAAAAACAAAACGTTGAACACGGTGTCCGTCAGCCAATATATGACGAGATTCTACGGTTACTGGCAGGATAAAGAGATCGATATTAAATTGAATAATTGCTCTAAATTTGAGCTTTCATCACCGTGGTCCAGCCAGTTAACACGAAGGATATTTTCCTCTTTTTCTTTTTTTTTTTCAATCTTACCTTTCCATGAATGCAGTCATTTTCTACGTAAGATCGGGATAAAAATATAATTAAATGCAGTATTTTCCTTAACACAAAACCGTCATCATTGTCATGTTCCTGCTGTTTTTATTCATTTTACTTTTTTCTTGAAGCTATGCCTGCAATTTGATTTAAACCACGTGCTTAAAGAAATTAATGTACTTGCCATTTTGTTAACATACAGCTTTCGGGTGTTACAAACTGCCTAAATAAGACATTTTTAATCGCTGAAATTCAAACCTAAGAACAGATTTTATCGAGCTTTTGCGGAGCAAGTTACTATTGAAAAAGACAGTTTATTTCTATTTAACCCAGGGCTTTCATAAATCGAAATGCACCACAGATTTTCTTGACACCGCCATATTTCATCATGTAAGAATTTTGTAGAAATAAACTATTGTTTGTTATTTTATTGGATTTTGCATAGATAAAACACGTGAAAGAATATGACATGATGAAAAACGAGCTAAATGACAAGCCGGCAGAAAAGAAAAATATAAAAAAGATAATGCGGTTAATACTTCAATGCTCCGGATCATATTTTTGAATGATATGCAAATGAGGAACGTGATATTTATGCAGCAATATGCAAACGAGCCACGTGTTGACAGTTCAGAAGTCAAGTGGATTCACGTGCATTTTACGTGTAGCTGTCAGGTTTATTTATGACTTGGTTGTTGTTACCTTTAAAAATGAAATACACGGATGAAAATGCATCATCACCATCATCATCATTATTAATATTATTATTATTATTGTTATTATTATCATCATTATTTAATTAGGCATTTCAAACTGTAAAGAATATATTTCAAAGAGCAAATCCGGACCATTAGCTGTTTAATGAAAGAACTGAGAAAAAACATTCATTCTAGTTAAGCAGTGAGCCTTTTTTCAGCATCTGACAACATAATTATGCTTTTTGTTCGCATAAATTCATATATACGTAGGAACAAAAGAACGTTAGCAAATGTACATGTCACTATTTATTTATAGCACAATATTCAAGAGTAAACATGTTTTGTTCTTTCAAAGGAACCCATGTGAAACAGGGTCATATACAAGCGTGAGACAAATGAGTGAGGATGCCCCCCTCGGGTGCTCTCCTGACTTATCATGGGGAGGTAACGTCAGGAGAGCCAACATTGCTTAATCTACCAAAAACATGACGAAATGATCCAAAAGTGACAAAGTAAAGACCCGTAAACTTGGGTCGCCTTGGCAGCTGATATTTGGCCCCTTTGACAAGGGGACGGGCCCGAGATATATCGTGGTTCTTGGATTATTGATATGCTACTCAATAAATCCGGATTAAACCTAACGTGAGATCAACACGTCATGAGGATCGCGTCGAAAGTGACATTACCTCGTTGATCTTATGCTGTGTTCACACGTGAAAAATTGGCTACCCGTCGATTGGGCATTTCTCCCAGGAAACGGTCCCTGGGTTTGGTAGTCCAAACTTTGGCGGTGGTTTCGTTCCTCATTCATGAGAAATATCGAATTATTGACAGCTCGAGCGATTGTCCTTCGTCCTTAATTACTCCCCAAATCACTTGGTATTAAAGTGTTAGGGGTAGATTTGGATGTCCAATAAACGTTTATTGTCTATAATAAGGCAGTATAATTATTGAGTTAAATGACAGAACAAAAACATATTTACACTTGTGTTATATGCACCTCATCGTAAACAATGAAAAGAAAATTTTCTACAGTTACATGCCGTATAAACGAACAGTCATTTAAGTCAATAAATATGATTCAAAAGTTACGACGCATTTTGTTTATTTATAAAAATAATACATTTAGAAATCAAGTAGTTAGAAAATGGACTTTAACGAAAAAATGTATAAAGGAATAGAACTTTATAAGCTATGTCTATTGTTCTGATCCTTAATGTAATATATTTGTATACATGTATATGTGTTTTTCAAACTTTATTGAATAAATATGTTTAAACCAGAGAAAATAAATATAATAATACATAAAGAAAAAAATGCATTCTGTTATAGTTTGACAGTGCAATATTGAAGTCCTATACCACGGCTCGAGAGCTACGTAGATATAAGAAATAGTTAGTGGCATTAATAACGAGACGGTCGTTAAATGCTTTATTTTCGCGATAGACTAATTTCTGCTAAGTTCGTGACTAAGTTTTATCCTTGAATATTAACTCCCACGAAAACCTTCTTTAAATAGACCTCGCGTTTTCTGGAGCATGAATCCACGAATAAATATACGCGTGAAATTTCCTTTGGTTTATGATTTACTGTCGACGAAAATAATGATTGAAAAGTATTATTGTCGTCTTAATGGCCAAATGAGAAGATTCTCCATTACTTATAAATCACAAGGTAAACAATGGTCCTACAAGTATTTTTATATAATAAACTTCCGTTAATCCGAGGAGATATTTCACAGACAAACACACTATACTAGCACAATGCTTAATTTTTAACAATCATTATAAATTTAAAGTTTTTTTTTTTCACAATTTTAGATCTACTTGCTGAATTACTTGAGATATTGTAATACAAAAATATTATTTTACACGATTATAACATGCAGTATACCGGTAAATTGCACCATATGTTGTTATAATACACATGTATATTGTATCATATACGAATTCTTCACCATTTATTTAAATAAAATAATTTCTTGTATATTACTTTGTGAATATTTTTACATCATTAACATCTTTTAGTGGAATATATATATAATGTTGCTAATTCAGTCTCATTTTAATGTGGGAAATATTTTTTATTAAAAAATACTAGAAATAATTTCAATTTGACGAAATGTTTGAAATAATTTTCATTCAACATAATGTTAGAAATAAGTTTCATTAAAAATATTGTTGAAATAATTTCCATTCAACATAATTTTGGAAATAAATGTTATACAACATGATATAAAAATCTAGCTCAAGATAGTGTAGGTAACATTTTTATCTGCTATTGATGTGGGAATAATAATGATTGAGCAATCGTTTTAACATGAATGTAGTGTCAGCATAATGTTTTGGGTTGTTTAATCTATAAATACAAATGGGTGATACTGAAAATGGGCATGCCTAAAGTGTGCGATTATTTACCACTATATATAATTTATTTTAATTATTGACATGTCTAAAGTGTTTGATATTTATTTTAAATTTTAACCTGTATACTACGGTATACTTTAATTATTGACAAGTCTTAAGTGTGTGTTTATTTACCATTGTATTATATACTTTAATTATTGACATGTCTAAAGTGTGTGATTATTTACCATTGTATACTACGGTATACTTTAATTATTGACATGTCTAAAGTGTTTGATTATTTACCATTGTATATTACGGTATATAAAGTGTGTGATTATTAACCATTGTATACTACGGTATACTTTGATTATTGACATGTTTAAAGTGTGTGATTATTTACCATTGTATACTACGGTATATAAAGTGTGTGATTATTAACCATTGTATTATATACTTTAATTATTGACATGTCTAAAGTGTGTGATTATTAACCATTGTATACTACGGTATACTTTAATTATTGACATGTCAAAAATGTGTGATTATTTACCATTGTATCTTTTACTTTAATTATTGACATGTCAAGAATGTGTGATTATTAACCATTGTATCATATACTTTAATTATTGACAAGTCTTAATGTTGTGAATATTAACCATGGTATACTACGATATACTTTAATTATTGACAAGTCTTAAGTGTGTGATTATTAACCATTGTATACTACGGTATGCTTTAATTATTGACATGTCTAAAGTGTGTGATTATTAACCATTGTATACTACAGTATGCTTTAATTATTGACATGTCTAAAGTGTGTGATTATTAACTTTAATTATTGACATGTCTAAAGTGTTTGATTATTTACCATTGTATATTACGGTATATAAAGTGTGTGATTATTAACCAGTGTATACTACGGTATACTTTGATTATTGACATGTTTAAAGTGTGTGATTATTTACCATTGTATACTACAGTATACTTTAATTATTGACATGTCTAAAGTGTGTGATTATTTACCATTGTATAATATATTTTAATTATTGACATGTCTAAAGTGTTTGATTATTAACCATTGTATATTACGGTATATAAAGTGTGTGATTATTAACCATTGTATACTACGGTATACTTTTATTATTGACATGTTTAAAGTGTGTGATTATTTACCATTGTATACTACAGTATACTTTAATCATTGACATGTCTAAAGTGTGTGATTATTAACCATTGTATTATATACTTTAATTATTGACATGTCTAAAGTGTGTGATTATTAACCATTGTATACTACGGTATACTTTAATTATTGACATGTCAAAAATGTGTGATTATTAACCATTGTATCTATTTACTTTAATTATTGACATGTCAAGAATGTGTGATTATTAACCATTGTATCATATACTTTAATTATTGACAAGTCTTAATGTTGTGAATATTAACCATGGTATACTACGATATACTTTAATTATTGACAAGTCTTAAGTGTTTGATTATTAACCATTGTATACTACGGTTTGCTTTAATTATTGACATGTCTAAAGTGTGTGATTATTAACCATTGTATACTACAGTATGCTTTAATTATTGACATGTCTAAAGTGTGTGATTATTAACCATTGTAAACTACAGTATACTTAAATTATTGACATGTCTAAAGTGTGTGATTATTAACCATTGTATACTACGGTATATAAAGTGTGTGATTATTAACCATTGTATACTACGATATACTTTGATTATTGACATGTTTAAAGTTATGACTATTTACCCTTATATGTTATACTTTAATTATTGACATGTCTAAAGTGTACGAGTTTTTTGCCATTGCATACTAAATGCTTTAATCATTGATTTTCCAAGGTTTATGATTATTTATCACTACATAGTTTATGCATGTCTAAGGACCACTCCATACTGTAGACTTAAATCATTGCCAGCTAAATAATCCCGAACAAACATGAATAAATTATCCTCATGGTAAAGCCATCGTCCTAGGATAATTTGTGATCAAAAGAAAATATTTGTAGAAAATTCCGTCTAGTAAAACGGTATTTTAAGTATATATTAAAAAGATAAAAACTATCTCAGATAAACAATAGGTTGAGCAGTTGCTATTGTTTTGTAGTTTGAGGAGAGAGTTAATCTTGACGTATGTATGACTACATGTATATTAAAGACAATATTTTAATATGATATACATTATATGGTCCATACACGTATTATATATAAACAGCATAAAATTTTGCGGACGATGATATGGAAATGTTATGACATATGACGACAGCAGTCACCGATATTATAACATATGCCTTAATGTTATCTAATGTTAGCTTTTATTTGCTAGCTTTTATTTGTCTTCACTTGCTAAAGATATTTTTTTTATTCAGTGAAATTTTGTACTATGACAATGACACTTGACACTTTCTATTTGAGTAAAATGACAACAAAGTAGTGAAAAACTCTACTTCAACAAGGACTAATTAATTTCCAACCTTCACGGTAAGATTATTCAAACATTAACTGGATAACCTTTCTATTATTTAAACAAAAAAACATAGAGTACTATGCGCGGTGCTCAACATTCTCTTTTTATACTAGCCATTCAAACAATTATCTCAACAATAAATTCGTCTGTACATTATAAAATTTCAATCGCACCACCATACACAAAAGCTACGCGCCGTAATTTTATGTTTAAATAAAAACCCATCGCCGGCAAGTAACATGACATGAATATCAGCACCTGCTCGGCACGCGCCTCCAATTACGGTAGCCCCACCCATAAATTGGAAGGCAGACTAATGTTTGGTTACTCGTGTCAGGATAGAGCCCCGTAAATTGTAAACATGACAGTCACGTAGTTTTAAATGCAGACGAAATATCTAAATAAATAAAAACAGATCAAATTGATGGAAATATTCAGCAGACCTCTGAAAAGGAGGATTCTCCTGTCATGTAAGATACAAAAAATATATCAATCTTTTATGTAATCTTTCAAAAATGTCATCCTTTTACAACCCATGTTTAACAGGCATTTGTGAAAAATCGTTGTTCATATCTAATATTGGACAGATTTCTCACTCGACCACATCCTCACCATGTGAAGACCTAGCCTACATCAAACATCGGGGTTCTGACAAGGGTCCTAGACAAAGATTTACCAAACATTTGAAGTCTGGGTGAGGACCTTGCAAGTATCAAAAGGGTTGATACTCACAGATGTACTTCTGATCTTACTATGTAGTCATATGATTTGTGGTTCCATGTGCATTCACGTAGATCTCTCTCTGTCGTAAATTATTTCGGTAATTGTAATTTAATTTCTAATTATCAGATAACATTTTTGTTTTAATGTTGTTTTTTTGTTGATGTTGTTTTGGTGTGTGTGTGTGTGTGTTCTTGCTTTTCTGTAAAATAATTTAAGGTATTTATCCTAAGGAGGTTGCAAACGTAGTATAGTGAGAAATAGTGGCCTAACCCCATCTCAACCACGAGTATTGATATACTGCCTTTTAGAAGCATATAACAAATTGCAAAAGAAAATAGTTTCATTAATTTTAACGTATTGTTTCTTTAGACGTATATGATGTTTGTGCTGACCTCACCAAAGAAAACTGAATTCTAAAAATTATCAAATACATAATTATACAGTCAGTTATTTAAGTGTGATGATTA
>CM037788.1:61470709-61504778 GCA_021229015.1 Solen grandis | reverse complement strand
AACAAGTTCTTACAACTTACACTAATTCATCTTGGCTGTTCCAGGGAAGAACAAGTACTTTGTGATTCCGAAGGGCTTGAAAAATCATTGTCCACAATGGGGAGCCAACTCTGAATCTTCATATTTCATAGTCATGTATGTTACAATGGCACCCAACGAAAATCCCTCCCCAAACTCCATCTCCAAACTACTACAGAAGAGTTACTAGCTGTGTGATTTGGATTTATACTGGTTGTATAGTTGACATATGATGACATGATTAGGACTTAAATGGCAATGGATCATCATTGTACATTACAGTATTTGGAAGTTGGTCTTTGGTACGGTACAGAACCAATTACTGTTTTAGGTGATTTGGCAAATTATTAGTTTTTTGCTCATCAGAAAACTGTTATATCTTTTGGTGCCATCTTCATTCAAGGCTTAAATAGTTTGTAGCTGGAAGCAATGACAAGACAGAACACCATATGTCATAGGCCAGGCAGAAGCCACTTAAGATAAAGTCCCTCATGGTTCTGCTACATTTTGGACCTCATGGCCTTTCACAGAGATAACCATGGTTTCCTAATGTTTCTTTAGGGTACCTTGGCTCTCTTGGTAGAGGTTAAGTGGTCCAGGACAAAGCGGAACCAGGACTTTACCTTAAATCTCTCTCTCTCCATGCAACAGCCTTTTGTAATTTTGTACATGATGCATGCAGACACTTTAAAATAAGTACTGGGTACCCTATAGTGCAGGAGGATGTAGGCATCTGACACTGCACTGTCTCAACCCAACATATTTACCATAACTGGTCATGGCTTAACTAATAGCCAGCAGTTTCTGTTATTTGAAACACTTTTCATGTTTGCTGTGATCACAAATGTAAAACTGCAGAGTGTTTTATGTAATAGTCTGACTAAGTTGGACATGTTTTTTTCATGGACTCTTCACTTTCAACCTGTTATGAAATTATACTTTCTGTGGGGTTGAGTTTTACATTGCACTGACAGTTATTTTCAGTAATTATTGAATACTGTACTGCATATGACATATATTAGCACATGGAGTCACATTATAGCAGAATTGCTGCAGACATCTGAGTAGCTGGCATGATTTCACTCACACAGGACAATGTAAATGATACCACACGTTACTAGTATAGTTTATGGCATGATACCACATAAAATAAGTTTTATGATATAACACAAGTAGGCATGTAGCTATATATTATTTTTAAGATTAGGTGGTCTTAACATGACGTTTAAGTGCATATATTACAACAATTAACAGATGTTAGACTAAAAATCCATGTTTTGAATTTCACTGAAATGGAATTCACATTACACTGACCATGATGTAATGGATCTATACTGTTTATTGGCAGGTGCCTTACAGATCTGGTGTAATCAGCAATGTGAATTCCAGCTCTGTTTCTTATACTTCTCTCTCAGTATTTAAACAAGGGTTGGCAAATTTTTCCTCACCGCTGTTTTTTTTTTTTTTACATCTGTTTAAAAAAAATGGGCCCTTCTGTTGACACAAATTCCAAGGCTTGTTATCGAATAAAGTGGTAAATTGATGGATTGCCCATTCAAAAAAATGCTCCTACTACAGATTTATATGCTCAGCTGTGTGGTTTATTTGTCATCAGGCCTGGTTTTACAGTTAGACAAGAATAATGCATCCATCACATGTTGTTAGTAGTTGATCCTTGCCTTTGATGACTGGCTGATTTTTTCATCAATTCGCTGTCAAAATGACGGCACTTACATAATTAGGCATATCATGATGTGTGTACCAGACCTCAGGGAGGTGGGTGGGGTGCCAAGAGGCCTTGCAAGGAAACAGCTATGGATCTCATCTTTACTTCCTGAATCCCAGGCTTGAATACTCATTTCCATTTTTTTTTGTAGTTCAAAATGGCTCCACTAGGGATTATTTTCTATTCATGACAAGGTCAACTGCTCACAAACAGTATCATAAGCAAAACCATTTACTCTTTTGTGTAAACTAGGTCAACCATTGATCACATAACATCACAGTAGAAAGGGCAACTGTATGAAATACACATCAAAGCTATATTTACTCAATTAATGAGACCATTAATGCCATGATATAATTATATCAGAATATCATCTAATGCTCAGACACCTCCCTTAGGTTTCTCTTTTCTTGTTATCAAACAACTTTTGACTTAAAAAGTTCACTCTTTCTTTTAGAAATATAGAGAGGATCCAGGGTACAGGTAGATAATTGAGGGGCCTCTGTGGCTAATTGGTTACAGTCACTGACTTACCGGTAGTATCATGATCACTCACCACTATGTCAGGGTCACGGAAGAGTCTTCCAGCTGGCTTGCAGTAGGCTTGTGGTTTTATCCTGTGCCTTTGCACACTCAGAGGTCTTCTTCCACTTGTAATTATCTTGACATAGCAATATGACTGAAATACTGTCACAGCTATGGTAAAGAATCCTTCATAACAAAAACAGCAATTAGGATCAGGCCCTGCTTTCCTTTCTTGATACAGTGCTATTAGCTATTGTCCGATTTTTTTTAACCTGTCACAAGCACAGAATATATTTATCTTCACTTGATTCTCGATATGTTCTGTACGGTTTATGGGAATAAATTAGCAAAAGATAGATCGAGTATATAAAGTTGTTACAGAAGCATTACACCACTGTCCGCTGTGGCAAAATTAACCAAAGCGTTCTTGAAAATCAGCTTATAAGCCTGTTGATGAAAGAAAAACAAAGAAAAAATTGAGAAAAATTTACCACACTAAAGTAGAATCTAACCTCTAACCTCCAGCATTGAAGTGTATGGTGTTTACCACTGTACCACAGCAGACAGTGGTGTTTTGCTCCTATTACAACTTTATATGCTCTACCTTTCGCTAATTTGTTCTCGTAAATAAAATCATCCCCTCACTGCATGGGGTCGAATCCCGACAGGGTCATTAGGATTTTCATGTGAGGAAGCCCTCTAGCTAGCTAGCTTGCGGTAGATCGGTGGTTCTACCTGGATTTCTCCGTGCATTTGGGGTCTTCCTCCACCTGTAATTAGCTGGACGTTACTATATGATTGAAATACGGTAAACTCAATAAGTCAAGTCATAAATCGTGCAGAATGTATCGAGAAACAAGCGAAGATAAATATATTCTGTGCAGTGAACTGTTTGCACTTGTGACAGGTTACAAAAAAATTGGACAATACCATCAGGTAACGTGTGGATTGTGACAGTTACTCTTTAAACAAGCACCCCTAAGACATGAACCAATCGAATTTGAATTCTTGAATTTTCAGTTACCATGAATGCACTAATGTGCATACATGTCAGCTTCAGTTAACTAGCAAGATGGTCTTGCAGTAAGCTTGGATTGGAAATGCTAGCATGTATGATGCCTGATCAACTGAATTAAGGCCTACCAGAGGAGTAGGTCAGAAAGATTAAAGTGGGCACACTTCTAGTTCAGTGTCACACAGTGGTGATGAATTAAAGATTTTCTCTATCTTTTTATATAATCCTGTCAGAACAGCAGGGGAGGTAAAGGTTTTTATCAAGGTTTTGTACACCAAAAGTACTTACTTAGTGTAGAGATGAAAGGAAACATGGCTGGTTTGATACAGAAATGAAGAGTAGCTTTTGAAATACCTGAGAGAGAAGAAAGGTTGAAAATTGAAATTTATCTCTGCTGACACCTGTGGCTTGTAGACCACAACACAGTGTGTGTGTGGGTGGGGGAAGGAACAAGTTACAGAGTGGACATATTTGATAGCTAGTGAAAGGGAAAGTTCACCAAGCATGTCAGGTCAGCTGACCTTTGTTTGCTTGTTTTTAACGCACTGTCAGCCTTGACCTGTGGAAAGTGATTTGCTGAATTTAATTAAAAATCTAGGTCTTTTATATTGGCAGTTCAATCCAGTTACAAAGCAGTGCCATACCTGACTGTGGGCAAAGTAGACAGAAGGGATGGTTGTGGTTCAAGGGTCTGAAATGTTGACATTTTTTTATTGACAGCTGTGTCAGCACTCTGATTAATACTGTATTGCATTTTACACAAGTTTGAACTTTAGATGCAGATTAGCATACTATCCATGTTGACAGATTGCGAAACATTATAAATTATAGAATTCTGCTCGGTAAGCATGGTTGTGATGTTTTGCATCTGTGTCTTGCGTTAATGTTTAAATGATTATCGATGCTGATGATGAAGAAGGTGACAATGATCTTTCAATTATAAGTGAATCGGCCCAAGTGGCAATAGAACATATTCAGTGTCCCAGGATCTGGAGGTAGTTGGTTTGATCCCTGACTGTGATACACCAAAGTCATAAAAATTGGTACTGGTATAGCTCCCTTGTTTCAAAATTGTATGAGCAAAGACTTGTGAAAACCTAATCAGACTGCTCCTAGCTGGAAGGAAGAGCTACTTGTTTTATATGAGGTAAATGGTTAAATCTCTGTTTAATCCCCAGCATTTATTTCGTTGTAGCTAGGATTAGTTAGTGCTGATGCCGATAACTTAAATAAAAAAAATAAATATCCTATGTATGCATATATAAATATATGCCCAATTGGTTAAGTGGTTAGAGTGCCAGCCCTGAAACTGAGAGATTTATGGGTTTGATTCCTGATGGCAGTGTATCAAAGTTATTCCAAATGGTACTGGTATATTTCCCTTGCTTAATACTAACATGTAAGGGTGGTTCCAGGCCTGATTGGACTCAGGATAATATGACTGAATGTGGTATCATGCCACCGACGTCTACTGCAGTGTGGCATCACTTAGATGTCTCTCTCTCCCCAAATGCCTGAAATACTGCCAGCTCAAGCAAACCAACATAATGTAAATCTCTGTAAATAGCTGAAATATACAACATAATGAATGTAAAAAAAGTTTGGTTCACAGCGACCTATGACAGAGGCAGTCTGTCTATGGTGTTACAATGTGTAACAACATTCCCCAAGGCATCTCTGGTCACATGTTTGTCATTCAGACATCTTCACGCCCCCTCCACTACTGAATGACAAAACAGTGAGATGTGGTAATCATCCATTTTGATATCTTTTTCAAGTGATAAAACATGCTGCCAGAGGCCAGTCTCTTGTAAATCATATTTCCACCAGATTTTTTGCTGTGTTTATTTCTCGGAGATCAGACAAATGTACCAGAGGGTCTTTAATGCACAAGTGTTTAGTACACACTTTATGGCTCAGTCCTTGAATTGTAAATGACAATGTCTGGTACTTTAGGAGAAAGAACTCTGTTTTAGTTGATGGTACCAGAGTAGAATGTGGGAGTTCCCTCATTCATTTTTTTTTTAACTCAGATTCACAATTGGATACAGTATGGTGTATCATAGAATAGACACAAATTCAAAGTAGATCTCTGTCTTAATAGTGATTTCTCTTATTCTTTGATTTTGGGAATACATACTTTCCAATCTCAAAATGTTTAGAAACAGAAGAGATCGAGAGATAGAGAAATTAGAAAAAGAGATGGGTAGCGGAGAAAGAAAGAGAATTAAGAGAGTTGGAGATAGACTAGGAAAGGATGTGGAAAAAAGAGAGGGTCAGAGAGAGAGAGAAAGAGAGATAGAAGAGATAATCAGATAAACAAGAATAATGAAGATTAGCGTAGAAGTTTTTTTTTTCTTTTTTTGAAGAAAAGGAGCAGGTCTTTGAAATTCCAGCCTGACTGCTGATTACAGTGTTTCAAGCCTTCCAGGGAGTCTGCATGCACCTCTGTGTTAATAAGACACAGAGACCATTCCTAAGCCATTCAATTATTTTTGAGACCATTAAAACTGATGGGACAGACTAGAATGAAAGTAGCTAGTCAGGATGGTTAAAAGCTGTGATTACACACAGGAGTGAGGGCTTATCTGGTAATCTGCTGGTCTCCGTTACAAACATGAACAGATGTTTTCAATATCATCAGGTGTGTCCAACTGCTAAGTAGATTTAACTTGGTGCATGCATACAGATCTCTTCCTTCAGAGTGAAAGAAATTGAGGAAAAAAGAAAAGAAAAAAGTTGCAGCTGGTAAGGATATTGAGATGTTTTTTTATAAGCTTGTCAACTTAATAACAGGTGTGAGATCAAAGAGACTTTATACACCTTGTAAAATCGTTCAAAAGCTAAAACAGAATGAAAGTGGTTTTTACCTGTAAATTCTTTCCATCACAGCAAGCCTGTTCAATGCTTACTGATGCAGGACAGTTACATTATAATGCTGTTTTGTTGGTTCTGAATCCTAGGTACCACATTATATTGAACAGCATCATTGTTTATATTAGAACATTAGTAAATGATTTAGAGTCTTTGAAGGTAGGTAAACACACTGCCACTTAGATCAACTGCTTGATGATCGAGGCCTGTTCATGACTTCCTCCAGACTGCTTCTTGTTCATATATTGCACCCATATGAATGCTCACACGTCATGGCTGCCCCAACACCATTGGCTGCCCCTACACGGGTCCCTACATGATCTCAACTCAACCTCTTCTCCATCTCAAAACCAACCACAGACCAACCTTATAGCACATGGGTCATGAATTGGTTAGGAATGTGGACTGCCCCCTTGGGACAAGTGCAAGTAGCAATTGAGGGAGTTGATCAAAAAGAAATTGCCTGCATTTGGAAGCTGAGTTAGTGATCAAGTTGATCGGGCACTAACTTGTTTTTTTTTCCCATTATAAGCAACCAAACTAGATCTTTATGCAATTGTTTCTTAATCATCTCATTATCTCTACAAAACTAAGCACTAGGATTTTTCGTACCCTTATAAAAAATTTTGATATGACAAAAATATTCAAGTTGAAAGATTAAGCGATTATATATAATAAGCCTAGCAAGGTAGACCACCCTGGCCCCTCCTGCCAAGGTGGCTATAGCAAGACCAGTCCCAAAATTACCGTAAAATGCTATGTATGTGCAGTTTTTAACTTATATTTTGTTTCTGAAGAGGGGGTGTGCACAATAGAAGAGGATTCAATATTTTCGCATTTTCCCAAATTTTACCCCACCCACAAGGAAGCCGTCTCAGTAGAGTTTATTGGTATATTTCATGCGTAGAATTGATATTAAAGCTTGGTCGTATGTACTTGCCTGTAAAATGTTGTCTGTTTGTGATTTCTATCATTGTTTTGTACAATAAATGCTTACAAAATCATTGTTCCCTTTTTAGCTCAACTTATTCGAAGAATATGAGAGCTATTGTAGTCGCCTTGGCGTCGGCGTTGGCAGTGCAGCTTTTGGTTAAAGTTTTGCGTGCAAGTTAATATCAACCTTATATCTCAATAACCATTTATGGTATTGACTTGAAAGTTTATAAATATTTTAGGGTATCATACTTCAGGTAGATAACTTTATGGAATATTTACAATTATGCCTTTTTTACTTAGAAATTTTGGTTAAGTTTTGCATGCAAGTTACTTTCATGCTAATATCTCAGTATCCAGGCATGCGATTGATTTTAAACATCTTTAATATATTTAGGAGTATCATACTATCAAGGTAGATAACTTTTGATGGAATATATTACAAGTTATGGCCCCTTTTTTATCTTAGAAATTTTGGTTGAAGTTTTGCATGCAAGGTACTTTCATGCTTATATCTCAGAGTCCAGGCATGGGATTGATTTGAAACTAGGGGTATCATACTATAAAGGAAGATAACACTTGATGGAATATAATATGACCCCTTTTAACTTAGAATTTTGGTTAAATTTTTGCATTCAAGCTACTATCCAGCTTATATCTCAGAAATTGCTTGTGGAATTGACTAGAAAGTTAAGGAGTGTCTTCAGGGGCATCAGAAAACTAAGGAGGATAACTTTTGGACTGAATTTTATACAAATTATGGCCCTTTTCTAACTTGGATTTTTGGTTAAAGTTTTGCATGTTCAGTGTTATTGTGGTTATGTCTCAGTAACTAGGCATGGGATTGATTTTAGACATCATAAAAATATTAAGGGGTATCAGACTATCAAGGTATATCATTTTTGACTATTATTATGTACAGGGTATGTGAAGGCAAGATTTGAAATGGATTTCATTTGAATTTATTAACAAGCATTTTGAATAGTCGAGCATGCTGTCCTCTGACAGCTCTTGTTCATATTGGTGTTTACAATTTCTTACGCTTCAATTGGAAATCCGGTGCTGTACTGTGCTGTGCTTAACATAATAATTAAATGACGACATACAAACAGATTCGATGTTTGCATCGTCATTACTCTGACCGCGCATAAATAAACAGTATTTTATTAATTTCAATTCAATCCTACGAAATTTTGACAAGTTAGTTTCGTATTGGACAGAGCTGTTTGGTTCATGATAATTGTGTACTTTGTTAAGAGATTTGCAAAAAACAAACAAGCAGGTGTCGGTAGTTTCTGATTATTACTCAACCTATCGGCTTTTAACAAGGGTAACAATACAAATACACGTGGATACTAAAGGTGTGAAAATAATCAATGCGTTACACCTGACTTGCGGAAGCAGTAGAACATTTCCACCTGTTGTGCAATCGAACATCCACAAGTAAACAAGATGGCTGTCGTACGAAAAAGATATGAGCATTATACAAGGGAAATACTTTTTTTCCAAGGTTTCGAGCCTCAAACTCGGGCTGCGCACTATACATGGGTGCGCACAATTCATGGCATTTTACGGTATTGAGATATCTGTATATTTATAGGAACTGTGTTATGTTTGCATGCAGAATAAAGGACCGGTTAGTAATGAATCTTTGCTATTATTATTTATATAATACAAATAAGTATTCATATGTTATCATGTGAGCTGTATATATTAGTTTAAACATACTTAATAAACCCTTGCGTTATTAGCAAAGGTTTTTTTTTCACATTTTATCTTTTATTTGTATTCTCTCTGTAGGTTGAAGGATTGATGGAACAAATAATATTTTCAAAGCACATTCAGACAAGTTATTTTGTCATTATTTTTTCATTTATTTTTCATATAATAGCAATTTGGAAGAACTCTCATAATAAATGTAGACATAAGGTAGAAATAATTGACATTTATTTCCTCTTCAAATAGATTTCGGTCAATTCTCAGTGTTAGCTGAGAAAAATTTTCCTAGAAGAAGTCTGTTAATTTCTTATTTGCTTTTTATGTTCAGAAAAAGGGTCTTTATAAAAGATATGCATATAATCATTGCATGAAGTTAGCTATTTGCTGAAAAAGTCTGTAATAAGGATAATTATAGGTAGTTGCAAATGTTAGGGTGGTATGGTATGATGTTTTTTAAGCACTGCTGCTTGAAATAAGCTGCAGATAATTAATACGGTTTTGACATACTTGATGAATGGAAGTATTATATCTTTGTACCAATCTCACAAACATTTTACTGGAATTGACAGTGTAGATTTTTAAAGTGTTGATTTAACTTGAATGTGCTGACTCATCAGTGTCTGTCAATCTCTGTCCTAGTTTGTTGTGATGGAGAGAGAGAGAGAGAGTGAGAGAAGGTTATGCTTTGGATCGTAACATTTGACAGACAGAAACATAAGAAGAGCCTAATATTACCAGACAGACAAGCGTAAAGGGTACCATGGTAACATACACAGCAGATCCAAAGGATGTGGGTCTGAACCCTGTTAGCCACAAGGATTATTCAATCATGATCTTCTCAGGCACAGAGTACTGGTCCAACCCAAGAACTGTCATGAGAGATTAAAATAAGTTTTAATAACTAATGTTTCTCAATCAATGTAAAAAAGATGAAATCCAATACAGTCTCAGTGATTGTAAGAGAGTTTGACAGACTTAATTAAGTAAACACCTAGCTGCTTTTACTGAATGGTAAATAATTTTGTTTTAAGATGTAAAATTGATTTAGGCTGGAGGTTATGTGTATTTTAAACCTGATATGTATGTCAAATTTGAAAACATGTTTCATTCTGTGGATGATTTAAAGGCCTTATGAATTTCATTAGTCTTTCTTCAGACAAGATAATTGGTGTAGATTACTGGAGAGTACTTGTCAGATTTGCAAACTGAATTGAAAACAGGCTACAAGCCACATTATAGAAACTTATAATTGCTCCATTGCTTGTTTTGATGTTTCAAAACCTATCTCTTTAGTCTCTTTAGTGAATTTATTTAATGGTCTGATTGTATGAATTATACATGAACATTATAATCATATAAGTCAATTACAGTTTAAAGATTATATTTTCACTGATAAAGAAGAATTAATGATAGTTTTGGGGGAGTACTTACATTTATTTGCTTATTTTGTGACTCATTTGAAACATGAATTTGCTTCAGTTCATTTCTTACATTTTACAACAAAGGTTTGTTAAAAGTTAAATTCATTGGTGTATGTCTAATGTTTTTTTAAGTTGTCTTAAATTATGTGGTAAACTTATATCTTTTAAGAGATAATTGCCTCAAAAAAAGATTTGAAAAATGAGATTTACTATTGGGGAAGTTTGCAGGCTAGGATGGGTGATTGAAACATGTTATTTATCTATCTATCCCTGACTACACTTTTAACAGTAAAGGTTTATTTGCAGTGTAGGGTTTAATTGAGCAGAAATGTGTTACAACTTCTAATGTTAAGGGCTCCGGCATGAACAAACAGCCCTATGATAAATGTCCCCTTTTGTGCTTCATACCTTTATTGCCCCTCTGTTTGCTTGTCAAAGACATAATGGGGATTTTATGGGGTCTAGAAATTCCTTTGAAGACACAAGTTTAAATGTCTCAAAATGCCCATCATTGTTTACTCCTTTCAAATTTGTCAACTTATTTCCCATGCTGGATAAGGAAACAAATAGTTAACATATATTGTATACTCATCTCTCTTATTGAATTCTTGGTTGGACCAGTACTTTGTGACTTGAAATGCTTTAAAAAATTCTTACTCCCATTGAGCTTGAGAAGGGATTCAGACCTTCAGATGAACTTGCAACCTTGGGACCTGTGGTCATCTATGACTACCACTGGGCCATGGTGTCAATGGCATCCACTTGCTTACTTATCTTCAGTTTGATAGTTAAGAATCTGGCTGTCAGGTAGTTTCGGTTTGTTTACCTGAATGGTGTCATTTTTGAGTCAAAATAACTATTAATTAAGCCATATAATGTAAGGAATGTTTAGATCAAGGATGAAAAGAAAGGCTTGTTTCCAGCTTGAATTGGACCTCCTCCAGGGTTGAGACCCACTGATCTCTGCTGCCGAGTCATAGATTGTATTAACCTGTGTGTTATGTAGGAGGTAATGGATTCCATGCTGTAGAGTGGAAGGAGTATTTGGAGTCCAAGGCTTCCAGATGTCAGTTTGCACAACAGAATGAATATAATTATACCATGTCTTGTTAATCTGGTTAGTGGGATTTGTTATCAGTGCCAAGTTTGATTGCAAATCACTGGTAGTCCCAGTAATGAGTCAGGTATTTAATTACATGTGAATGCGATGGGGCAAATGTTAATTGCAAATCTGGCATGAAAAAAGGAAAATGGATGTAAGTTGTCAACTGGAGATGCCAAAGGTTATGTGTTATATTACAGAGGTCAGTGACATTCTGATAACTTATTGGCTGTAAGGGTGTTGCCATAGCAACTTGAGAAGTGTTTTAAATGTTATTCCGGTTTGTTGATTTTGCTTGTAGTGCTTATATGTCATTTGTATAGAAAATAATTGTTTGCCAAATGGCCCTACTGGTAATAAAATAAAGTATGCTTTTGGTCAGAGTATTAGACAGTCAGGCATAGGATCAAATATTACTACTGGCAATGCTTTGGATGTATTGATAGCCCATGTTGATTTTTTTTCCAGATGAACTTTATTAAATCAACTGAGATTGCCATAGCTGTAAGGAATGGGTGTTTCTCAACGTTTCTGTTTTATTACTTCTCTTTGGAGTTATTCAGTATTACAGCCCTTGAGCTGGGCAGGCAAGAAGATCCTTAAAATCATTCACAATTTAAAGATGTCAAGTATATGAATATCAGTTATTCTATAAAATGTTATGACTTTGTTTATAAATTTGGTAAACTCTTCAAAGGGTTATGAATTATGCCATCCTTGCAAATTCTCATGTTGCTTGCACATGGCTTTCTTTTAACTTCCAAATAAAAGCCATATGCTCCTTCTTTTTTCTATAGGTGTTTTTAAGACATGTAGAAATAATAGAATTTTATGTGTTTCAAAAATCCTTGCCTATAGGATGTGACCAAATCCCTGAATCCTAGTTATGTTTTCAAAAATTGATAAATCAAGAATTCTAGTGAATAATATCTTTGTGAGTAATTGATAAATCCCAGAATCATAGTAATTAATAAAAATCCAAAAATCTTAAAGCAAATGATAAATCCCAGAATTCTAGAGACAAAATGATGTATCAATCCATAACCATGAATGAAAAATTGATTCATCCCAAAACCCTAATATGTAATTGTGGGGAGCAGTTTTCCAGTGGTAGGGCATGTGCTTTGGCATTAAAAGGTCCTGAGTTCAAGTCCTGCATGCAAAGGATATTGCTTATTTCCATGAGCAAGAAATTTACCTGCATTTTTTTACTTTACCCATGGCCAGGTGCACCCAGGTATAAATGGGTACCTGAGACATTATAGGTATATTCCATATGGCGTCATAATGTAGGCTGCCGTAAGCACTGTGAAAGACTCCCAAGGGAAATCAATAGCTGGATACTAGTAGCCTGATGGCCAGGGGTAAAAGCTGTTAAGTTAGTTAACATGCTCACAGCATGGAACTATAAAATTCTTTTACTTTTTAATTGATTTGTCCCATTTTTATAATTGATAAATTGATAAATCACAGAACCCTAGTTATGATTAATAATGCTTGGAACCCTAATGAGAAACTGTGATATATCTCAAAAATACAGTTTATAATTAACAAGTTTTGTGTTGTGTGTATTTTCAGGAGGTCAGGCAGTCCCCAGCCACTGTCCTGCGGACCACTTCACCTGCTGGAACCAGCAGTGTCTGCGTCTGGACTGGGTCTGTGATGGGGACAATGACTGTGGAGACGACAGTGATGAACTCATGTGCCGTAAGTGGTCCAGTCTATAGATTAGATTTTTAAGCTGTTAAAGGAAAGTGACCCGTACTTTCAGCTTAGGATTTTTATGTATGAAGATGTATAGCAAATAGGAAAATAGTCATGATATTGCAGCAGATCTTAGTAATTAATGCAAATGATAAAAGTTTATCAGTTACTCAATAACTGCTGTTCGTAAGCTGCTTGTGTGGAAATGTCTTTTAACTTAATTTCAGCCAATCTTTTAGACTATCCTATAGCTACATACTCACCTGCGTCAATATGGCCATAATGCTTTGGTAAAGTTTTATATGTAGCTTACTTTTATGAATATATCTTAGAAACCAGCTATTTTTATTGAATGGTGTGCAGGGGTATTTAACAAATTAGGTAACTCTTGACCTTATATATTTCAAATTCATAATTGCTCTTTTAGGAATTGAAAAAAATGGTTAAGATTTGCATGCAACATCTATCATGCTTGTAGCTCAGAAATAAGTGATGGGATTGTCTTGAAACTTTATAAAGGTGTTCAGGGGTGTCAGAGCATCGAGTGAGATAACTCTTGACTAAATTTATCGTAAATTATTGCCCACTTTGAACTTAAATATGGTTATCTGAGATAAGCTTATTGATTTGACTCTTTACAGGTAGCTACATTTATGTTTTACACACAACATAAATAAGCAGCAGAACATTTGAGCATGCTCTCTTATGGACAACTTAAGTAATATTTGGCATTCTGTATTCCCCGAAATAAACTAAAACCTCTCTAATAGTAGAACATTTAAGCAGACTCAAACACCTCTGCTCACTGTGCAGTCAGTTAACAATCCCACACAGTTAAAAAAGTAGACATTTTTATAACTTATGGGCATAAAAGTAAAGGCCTTTTTAATTTTTTTCAAGACAAATGTAAAGCCACATGGATGCAAAATATAACATATATTAACATTTAATTTATCTAATTGAAATTCTAATTTCAATGAGTCAATTACATTAACTCTCTGGATTTAAAACATGTTCCAACCCTGTAGCTACAAATTAGTACAACAGATGCCATTTGCTCCTAATTAATGATATATTGCAAATTTATGTATCATAAATCAGAAAAGATAATTTTTATTTCTTTTTAAATTGTCATTAAAATAAAAGCAATTAATTCATGTTATTAGTAGACTTTAAATGTCAGCTACATTTTAACATTGTTAGTTATACCTCATATTAAGCTTACAGTGTTGTGTACTGAAAAAATGTTGTATAATTATCTAGAAGCATGTTTTCAGTTGATTGATTGATATATAATGAAAGGAAATTGTAGCACTTTAGGGCTTATTAGAATTAATGACTTTCATGGAGAAGAAGCCATTCTTCATTAATAGAAATTGTGCAACCACTCTAGCCTCTATGGTTGATATGGTTACTATACATCTGGCAGTGGGTAATGCATTTGCTCCAGTTTTGACTTGGGTATACTTTACTTACCCACTTAAACCTTTACATCATGAATTTTTTTCATGAATATTAGGTTACAGAACAGTAAATGCTAAATGAAACTTTGGATTGTTTATGCTAGGCAAACTGTGAGTTGCAATGTTGTATATGAGAAAATAGAGCAAACCCAAATCAGACAACTCCTAAGCAAACAGAGCTGTCTGATCAAGGTATGCTCTGTTTTCTTGTGTTTTCAGATGAGTACCTATATGAAGTAAAGGGTTGAAATTAAAGTGTCAGTCTTAATCTTCTGAGTCAATAGCTCAGACTCAGAAGCAGGATTATAGATTTCTTTCATGGTATATAACTTTACCAATCCCTGACAAGATCTAGTTATTATTGTATTTATATATCAGTGAATAATGGTCCCCAGGCCAGCATAAATACAGTACATGTAGTTAAGCTGAACACTCAGGCTTCACTTCTCATCTCAAATGTGGGGATGAAATGGGGGTTTCTATCTATCTACATGACTGAGTGGTTATAGTCCCCCCCCCCCCCCCCCCCCGGGGCCTCAGTGGCCGAGAGGGTAAAGTCACTGACTTAACACTCACTCAACCCCTCACCACGTGGGTCGAATCCCAGCAGGGTCATTGGATTTTTTATGTGAGGAAGCCTCCGTGCATTCGGGGTCTTCCTCCACCTTAATTAGCTGGATGTTGCTATATGACTGAAATACTGACGAAGCGACAGTAAACTCAAATAGTCAATAGTCAAGTCACCCCCCCTCTCTAATTAGCTCAATATTGATATATTAATTGTTGTATGGCTGAAATTCAAAGATGGAAATAAAAAAATGAATCATAGATAAAAAATTAAATTAAATTAACATATTTTTAAGTATTTAGATAAATTAAGCTTATTTTCATAATAAATGTTACAAATATATCTATAGTTTATGTTTCTCTTAAGATATTTCATTCAAGTCCATAGTGAAATTTAACTGTTTCACAAACTAGTTTATTTCCTGATACAGGAACTCCAAGATTGATGAAAAAGCATTCCATAGTCTCCTGTGTACATGACATTGCTACTAGCACATATTATTAGTCCTATATCTTCAAAGTTCTAGACACTTATCTTTTTTTCTGAAGGCATTTGTGAATCCCAAGTGTTTCATAAATGTTGTAGATTTTCTTTTTTATGTCAAAGGTAGACATTTAGGATTTCAGATTTTCTGAGATTTTCTCAGAAGTGACCTTTTTCCATCATTTCCTTCATTAAATCCATTTCAAAGCAATTTTATTTCAGATCTCGGAGACAGCTTTGTGTTTAGATTTAAGATCTAAAGATCTAAGATAATTTAGAATTCTTTATAAATTAATATGTGTCTAAATTCAAACAATTACTATCTTTTATAGCAAATTAATAGTTATGGCCAAAAATGGTATCCCAATTAACATAGTTAACCTAGGTCAATCTGATGTAGAGGAACAGACAGGCTATTACTTAATTCATAACTGTCATATTTTAGAAATATGAATTTGAGCTTCTTAATAAAAAGATAGTAAATTTTAAAAAATGGCAGGGTAAGATATCTTGAAATACTCAACTGAAGTCAAGCTGATAATTAAGGTAAGGTTTTCTGGATAGGTGACATGTATATAATTGATTGTCATGTTATTCATGAAAGTAAAGGATTTTAATTTCTGAAAACTCATCTGTGTCACGGTGTCCTGTTATATAACACAGGGTCAATGGTGACACATGAAGGTGTCCGTTTTGACCCTAAATGACCCCTAAATATTTCAAAATTTGTCTCTTTATCCATATCAATTTGTCACATGATCGCCATTTAAAAAGCCATGGCCATTGACAAAAATTCAAATGCCTATGTAACCATAGCAGCATATCTGTATGTACCCCCTGTGTTGTTTCCAGCTCCTAAGAACTGTACAGAAGAGGAGTTCCAGTGTAACAATGGGAACTGTGTCCTGTCAAAGTGGCGATGTGACGGGGATGACGACTGTCGGGATGGCTCTGATGAACATTGTGGTAAGCTGGAGTTTGGGGTGGGGTCTGTGTGGATGGCTCTGTGGTAAGCTGAAGTTTGGGGTGGAGTCTGTGTGGATGGCTCTGTGGTAAGCTGAAATTTGGGGTGGGGTCTGTATGGATGGCTCTGTTGAATATTGTGGTAAGCTGAAGTTTGGGGTGGCGTCTGTGTGGATGGCTCTGATGAACATTGTGGTAAGCTGAAGTTTGGGGTGGCGTCTGTGTGGATGGCTCTGATGAACATTGTGGTAAGCTGAAGTTTGGGGAGGGGTCTGTGTGGATGGCTCTGATGAACATTGTGGTAAGCTGGATTTTGGGGTGGGGTCTGTGTGGATAGCTCTGTGGTAAGCTGAAGTTTGGGGTGGGGTCTGTGTGGATGGCTCCGATGAACATTGTGGTAAGCTGAAAGTTTGGGATGGGGTCTGTATGGATGGCTCTGTGGTAAGCTGAAGTTTGGGGTGGGGTCTGTGTGGATGGCTCTGTTGAACAATGTGGTAAGCTGAAGTTTGGGGTGGGGTCTGTGTGGATGGCTCTGATGAACATTGTGGTAGAGCTGAAGTTTGGGGTGGGGTCTGTGTGGATGGCTCTGTGGTAAGCTGAAATTTTGGATGGGGTCTGTGTGGATGGCTCTGATGAACATTGTGGTAAGCTGAAGTTTGGGGTGGGATCTGTGTGGATGGCTCTGATGAACATTGTGTTAAGCTGAAGTTTGGGGTGGGGTCTGTGTGGATGGCTCTGATGAACATTGTGGTAAGCTGAAGTTTTGGGGGGGTCTGTGTCAGTTGCTTTCATTATTTCTTTTACTTCCAATCAGAAACTAGGCCTTAAAAATGCATGGGAAAGTTGGAAGAGAATCTCATAATTTCAACCCTTGACCTCAGGAATATTCATATACAGATTCATGACTTGATGAAAATTAAGTTAGTGAACTTTGTAAGGTATATGAAGCAATGAATTCATCTTTGCTGTGCAGACTGTGTAGGATCTGAGCTACAATATTTGATAAGCAAGACATGAGATCATCTCTGTTTGCCAAACCAGTAAAACACGTCAATATGACGTTAAGGGTCATAAGATTATAGTAAAATACTAGAGTTTTGTTATAAAGTGGAAATACACTATAACACAGTCAAATGTTGGACCCCAAATATCTCTGTAAATTATTGAGTTTGCTTAGAGTGTCATTAATGCATTCCTCTATAATGAGGTACCTAAACTTGGACCCAAACATGGCATTACAATGCATCTGCACTGTATATTCCTTTTATGCCTTATATTAAATTCTGAGATGAATTGACATCTGATGTTATGAAGATGAACTGACATGCAATAAAATGAAGCTGAAAGCATGAAATGAGTGCAACCACATCAAAGGAAATTTCAGAATTGACAGTGTCCATCTCCTTACGATAGACTTTGTAACCAAAGTATGTGATCATGAATATTGATTCAGTTTTGATGTATGGATTTCGTTGGTCCCATATTACCATCTCCTTCCATTGTGTTTCCCTCTAATTAATGGAATCTTCGTCAGTCCTCAGGATGACCTTGTTTCATTTAATCTTGTTTTCCAAGATGCTGTCATGGCTGGATGTATATGAGGCTCACAGTGCACGGCCTGCTCTCCACCAGTAGACAGTATTGATCTCTGTCCCGTCTCCCTTTGTTTCAAGTGCCAAATTTATGGCCTCATTATGCTACCATAATTTAATTGAACAAACATTATGTGGAGAATTTTGGAGGTTTTTATGCTCTAGCAGTCTGCTCATGACAGTTTTAAGTCTCCCTTAGGTATATCGGGTAATAAAAAGAGAAATGCTGCTACTAAAAGAAATGAGGTAACTGGAAAATTTGAAAGTTTTAATTGTGAGTTATTGGCTCATGTCTGTCATTGGAATGGGTCATATGAATTCCTGAGATGGAATCTGCAGTTCTGAAGAAGATTGAAGCAATCTTGAGATTTTATTGTGCGGCAATTGATATTTGAAAATATTGGGACAGATGTAAATTAGATATCATATTTCTATCTTAATGCTCAGCGTAATATCCCAGTACACTGAAAACAAATTTATGTAAGTTTTAACGTCATTGCTAAGATTATCATTATCCAAATTACTTAATCCTATATATACATCAGGAGACTGGGTGTTATTACTTAAGTAATTAGAGTCACAGGGGTTTGGCACAAAAGGCGAGTCGTATATCACTATATAGTGATATAAGACTTGCCTTTCATGCCAAACCATATTACTTGATAGAGTATTTAAAAGTTTAATTACATATTTTATAGTTCATGATAGAGAAAAATACCTTGATAGTGAGTACACTACAATCATGTATTTGTTATTTCTGATTTTTGTCAACCACACCCACTCTTTGTTCTTGTTCATTGTTCTTACATTTTACATGATTAAATATTACTCATGCATGCTGTCTGGAAGGTAAACTTAATACCTTTAGAAGACAAGAACATGTGAAAAAAACATGCCTCCTTTGTCTAATTCCTTCTTATCAAGGTAATCCATAACAATGAAACCTGTTTAGTCATGGATGTGTTTTGTTGCATGCAACACCAGATACTTGTTATTATATATTTTTGAGACAAGGTGCTGTGGTTGGGTTATGAATCAAATTGAAATTGAGTATACTTCAACTCTCAGGGGAACATTTTGCTTTAAAAGTTAATTCCCTTGGCAATGCTCATGGTAAAGAGGTTCAACTTATTTTGTAACTTAAAAATGGCATCATTACTAATAATACATTTTTCTTTAAACGCAGGTGCTTTAACTGTTAGCTGTCTTACTTTGATGGAAAATTTGTATTTACACTGTTTGTCTCAGAGAAATATCTTTGGGAAGTGCAAGCCCCCTGTTGGTCCTATAGCAACAGACCATTCCAAGGCAGTAACTCTTGGTAATTTCTCTATTTTATGTACAAGGGTCATCCAAAAATGAATGAGAGTTAGTTAGTAAAAATTTTATTGAAACAACATAAAGCCACAAAACTTGGCACGTAACTAAATTAACTCTTTGCGCGTAAGCCCACGTGTTTATAAGCATCATGACGTTACGTCATTCTTGATGATGTCATATCAAACAACGCAATGGCAGACGATGCATTTGCACTGGCGCGAGAAGAAATTTATGCGTATATCAAGATAGAGAGTAGGCGCGGAAAGAAAGCGACTGAAATATTTAATGCATTCCAGGAGGTTGACCCGACATGTGCAGATGGATTTAGAACTATTTGTAGATGGGTGAAGGATTTCAATAATGGATGGCAAGAGTCTTACAAAAAGCCCTCCTCCGGTAGGCTGGTGACAGTTACAGACGCTAATAACACCGAAATTGTTGTTCAACTTCTCAACTCTGATAGACGATTTACATGTGAGGAAATTGCGTTTTAATCGGGGATACAAAGAGCTCCATTCATGTTATTCTGACGCAGAATTTAGGCATGAGAAAGATTGCTGCGCGGTGGGTGCCGCACACACGCTCAAAAACTGAAAAAGACAAACATGTTCAAATTTGCACTGAATTGTTGAATAGATATACAGAGGAAGGTGAAATGATGCTGAATGGAGTGGTTGCTATCGACGAAACATGGATCCGGTCATTTGAGCCAGAATGAAATGCCAAAGCTCTGAATGGCTCACTCCAAACTCGCCAAGACCTGTTAAAAATCGCCGCAGTATGAACTGTCCAAAGATGTAAATGATATTCGCTTACGATATTTACAGCATTTTGACAACACACAGAGTTCCACATGGAAGCACGGTTAATAAAGAGTACTATAAAATTCTTCCACCAGCGATATGCCGCAAACGACCAGAACTTTTACAGGTGACGCCATTAATTTTGCATGATAACACCACGCCGCACAAGTCTGGCGTTGTTAGGGACGTGTTCAAGCGGTACCACTGGGAAGTTCTTAATCACCCGCCATATTCGCCAGATTTAAGTCCCCCCGACTACGACCTGTTTCCAAAACTTAAATAACCACTACAAGGAGTCCGATATGAAGTTTTGAATGAACTATATGTCGCCGTGAATGCGGTCATTAGGGACACCAACAAAGGTTGCCTAGCAACAGGAGTTTGGGATCTGCCAAAAAGATTGGAGACGACCATAGCATCAGTGGGAGATTATATTGAGGGACTATGAAGAGATTTTGTGAGTAACACTTGTAGTTTTTACGTAATTAAGCAACTCTCATTCATTTTTGGATGACCCTCGTAATATACTGTTTCAGTGTTTTTTAACCAGGTTATTAGATTGGGGTATGTCGGCAGGCGGGTGGGTGTAAACAATTTCTTCTGTGTGCACCTCCTCCTACATTTTTCAACAGATTTGGCCCAAACTTTTACAGTAGCATTATTACATAGTGGCCTGGCGCATATTGTCAGGGTTTTGTGGTTCGACTATTTTTGATGAAGTTATGGCCCTTTGTTATTTTTTAACATATGTAATATATAGGGAAATATTCTTCTGTGCACAACTCCTACATTTTTCAATGGATTTGGCCCAAACCTTTACAGAAGCATTATTACATAGTGACCTGGTGCATATTGTCAGGGTTTTGTGGTTTGACTATTTTTGATGCAGTTATAGCTCTTTGTTATTTTTTCACATATGTAATATATAGGGATATATTCTTCTGTGCACAACTCCTCCTACTTTTTTCAACGGATTTGGCCTAAACTTTTACAGAAGCATTATTACATAGTGACCCGGGGCATATTGTCAGGGTTTTGTGGTTTGACTATTTTTGATGCAGTTATGGCCCTTTGCCCCTTAACGGATGTAATATAAAGGGAAATATTCTTTTGTGTACAACTTCTACATTTCTTAATAAATTTTGTCCATACTTTAACAGAAGTACCTTCACTAAGTCATCCTGGAGAATCTTACCTGTGTTTTGCATTTTGACCGTTTTTGATGGAGTTATGCCCCTTTGATAAAATTCCTTGTCCGGAGCATAACTCCTACATTATAAGAGGTATTGACTTGAAACTTTATAGGTGCATACATCTCATTGAGGCGGAATGCAGTGCATAGGAACCTCACTCTGTGGTTCATAATTTTGGAGTTACATGTTTGCCCCGTCGTAAAAATTCCTGATATGGAGCATAACTCCTTAATTTTGAAATATATAGTAATGATTGGTTTTGCAGTTTAACCATTTTTGATGGAGCTATGGCCCTTAGTTATTTTTTCAATAACACATGTGTAAGTTATTGAGAAAAATTTTTCTGTGTGCACTCCCCCTACATTTCTCAATAAATTTTGTCCAAACATAATTGCAGGGTCACCATCAGTTAGTGCTCTGGGACATATTGTCAGTATTTCGTGATTTGACAATTTTTGGAGGAATAATTGACCTCAACGGATTTTGTCAAAACTTTTGCAGAGGCACCATCAATAAGTGCCTGTGCGCTTTTTTTTCCCGGAAAACCTGGTTTTGTGACAATTCCTGTCACTTGTTTTTTCTTATCTTAACTTGCACCTTCTTTTGGTGGGAGTTCAATTTTACTATACATGTATATTGAATGTCTAATAGGACCTTTTGTTCCTTATTTATTTGTTTTTAGTCCTAAGAACTGGATAGAGGGTTTTATTAGGGAAAACATATAACATGATTTCAGCATGATGAGGTAGTTCCACAGTCATCTGTCCTGAGGAGGAAAAGGCATGTGGGGCCCCTCATTATTAGACACTGTAGATGTTAGCCTAGGGTACATGTAGGAAGTATACTACTCAAAGTTTGCTAAGCACCACCAGCTATTTCCCATAGAGTCACATGAAAACACATGCTTAATGTAATGCTATGTACCTGAAAGGAAAGTGTTAGCTGACCATCATTTTTACGCATAGTTTTTGTCAAAATGATAGAAAAGAGACTCAAAAATGAGTTACAACGATTTAGCCAATTCCTGTCATTAGTTGGCAAATTCACAAAAGTGTGTTTTTTGCAAGAAATGGCATTTTATAAATTGAAGTTAAATCAATACAGAAAAAAATGACCATGAACAGGCCAACATCGTCACAAATATCCCTAAAAGTATTTCATTTAGAAATCAGGAATATTTGAAGATTAAAGTTCTGAATTTAGCTGACTTTAAATTTTAAGGTGTTTTCTCAAAATTTCGCACTTTCTAATTATGATTAATTCCCAGTATTGAGGATCCGAAAGGCTTATTTTTTGTAACTGGTAGTAAGTTTGGTACATAAACAATACTTCTGCATAAAAGCAAGATTTGTTTTATTGTAAAATTTAATGTAGCATGCCTTTAAAGTCGCTTGTCTAAGCATGAAACGCAGCGGGAAAATAGCGGATGGTGCTTAGCAAACTTTGAGTAGTATATATATACAGGTGTGTCAAGTTAAAACCTCATCACAAACAGTCTTACCTGAACTCTGCTGATATACTGTGCTAGCCTGTTTCACAAACAAAGCTAAAAGCTAGTGATGGTATAACTACCATTTAATTTTAAAAATCAAGCTCTTTGATTTTCTTCGAAAGAGTAAAATTAAATATGAAATCAACTTAAGAGGATCAGGTACCCTATATAACACCCTTTGTAATTAAGCCACCTAACAATGAAACCCAAACCTGTATTAGCAATCACCTCTTAATAGCAGTCAGCCTGTTGACAAGGGTCAGGAACTTGGATTAATTTCCAGCCCTGAATTTTTAGAGAATTTAGTCTTTGAATAAATTGCAGCCATCTTTAAATAATGGTCTGAGTTATCTTTTTCCTTTGAGTTTGTGGCCTTCAAGGAAGAATATGGTATTTAGGTTATTTGTTGAGGTCCTTTGGCTCTCCTTCCAGTATGTGGATCAAAGAGAAATGCTATACCCCTGTATGCCACTATGATCTCAGTATGTGCAATGATTAAAGGGCTGGTTTATTACTTGTTTATGATCATTCTTAGCTGAGTGTAGGATAGCTTAATTCAAATGTGACATGAAACAATGGATTATTCCTGACCATGCAGACTGTGTAGAATCAGAGCTACAATATTGTATTCCCAACTGACTTTTTATGTTATAAGCTCTTCAGAGATTTTTCAGATTCCCTAAATATCTAAATATTGTTTTTAAACACACTGATATGATATATTTATAGTAGTGGATACTTTTTTTTCTGTGTAACTCTTTTTTTTTTTCTTTTTTTATTGACAAAATCTTTAAGCAATACAAGTAAAAACAGAAACAGATAAGTCATCTGCAGAGCAGTGTTTCTGTCACCAGCTGACAGGCTATGTGAGAGATAAGGCTGTGTGAGGTGGTGTGCTGAGTGACAGCTGGTATCAGAGAGGCAGTCTGCAGTTGACTGGAGGTTGATACACAGTGCCAGGATGTAGATAACTGGTTCTTTCTTGACATGGTAGAGGGAGAGGTGTTGGAAAGATTTGGTGAGAAACCAGTCTCACCGCAAGTGATGTCACCAATACAAGACAAAGTAAACTAGACAGACAGGAAAATATTTCAAATGCAAGGAAGAGTTAAATAAACAACGTTTATAGGGAATGATGTTACTGTTACTCAAAGTTTTGAACTAGGCAAAACAGGTTGCAAGTTCACAAATACAAGATGAAGGTCACCTAAACAGAAATAAAAAAATCATGCCAGAAAAAGAAAGATGTAATGATTACTAATGAAAAGCAAGCACAAGTCCTATAGCAAGCTCAACTATATAAAATTACAAATTTGAATTACAAATTTGAACAAGCTGTCCACTGATCTCAGGTTTGCAGGCTTGTGCTGATCTCATACAAGGCAGGGTCACACAAAGTTGGGAACCAGTCACACAGGATATGATGTCATCACTGATAAACCCAAAGTGTATCAATTCTATCATTACTCACCCATTTAGATTATCAGTCCTGATACTAGCAAACTGCAATTTTCAAGTTGACATGAATGTGATTGCAATTGAATTTTCTGTTGTCGTTAAAGGGAGAGTTAGATATGGATCAGAATTATTCTGCAATCTCTCCACTTATTTGATCATCCTAGTCAGACTGTGTGAATACACCACTTTGATGTAGTGCAACAGTATGAGATGTGATATCCGTATTTTTTTCACTTACTTGATACATTTAGCAAGCTTTGTTGCTGATGCATGACTGATTTGTAACTCTGAAATGTAATTAATGTTGTTCAGATTCCATCATAGATAAACAGGCAGGAAATCAACATCTTTCTTTTATGACTTGAGTCACATTCCATTTCAATACTTGAGCAGCATCACTCTGATGAAGCGATAATTTATCTTCAAAAATGGGTTTATTTTTTACCCAGGATATATCATTAAAAGCCTGTCTTATGAATGTAAAAGTAAAATCTGATTAGATTAAGAACTGTTGGTTGCCATGGTTGCATGAGGCCAGCCTTAAAAAAAATGCTTGTTTTGGGTTACCCTTACCTATGTTCTGAAAAATTAATACCCCTTCTTGTAACTTTTGAATTTATTTCTATCGATGTTCTTAACCTTTTTTCTTTTTGTTGTTGTTGTTGAAAAAATCTTTTCTTGGTAATTTCTCAAGTTTTTTGTGCACATTCTTGGTGGATATAACATATAACAGTTTTGTAAGACGTTTCAGTAAAGAACACATTACAGTGGTCTCGCAATTCCTCAGTGTGGGGATTCATTGAATACTGGCAATGTCTCAAGCTACAAGCTCGTTCCCTTGATTTAGCCCTCTTTACCCTATACATGTATAAATATAAGGACGATTCTCCAAACATGTGATTTTGGAATCCTCAAGCTATGTATCTGGCCCTAGATGGTATATCCTATGTAATTTCCGTGCAATTCTTCGAAGAAGATCTACCCTTATGTCCTTGACAGTCAGGCCCTATGACCACCTGTCATTCTGATTAAAACCTTGTCAGAGATTGCTTTGTATTTATTTACACACATCGTCAAACCTCGTGAGAGTAAGTAGGTGAATCGTAATATCAAAACGGCCGTGTAAAACGTATTTTTGCAACTACTGATCTTGTAGTTAACTGTGATGGGTCCTCCTAATTAAGCAACTTAATTAAAGGGATCAATTTTGTTTGTTTGTGAGAAAGGTTGATAGAAAAAGAGAAAGAAGAGAGCTGCACAAGATCATGCAAATTGCGGCATGATAGTTGGTGTTTATTCCAAGCCTGTAAAAATAATGCATTGCTGCCATAAAACAAAGATTGCTAATCAAATGATCTGTAAATAAAGAAGAAAATATTTTTGACATAATTCCCATACAAACGGCTAATAAGTATGCCCTTGGTATTTAATTCCAGTAGCAAAACATATTTTATATTTAAAAATTACTGGCAATTTAAGGCTAAACATAACAAAATAAATTAATGAAAACACTTATTCTAGTGTGGAACACTGATTGAGGGAACATCACAAAAAGCTGACTAAAATTGAATATTACAGCATTTGCCTGTATTATGACAGGGAGTGTTATGTTCTATCTCATAGTGCATCAGTGCAGCCCAAGCCAGTTCCAGTGCAAGAAGGACAAGACGTGTATTGACAAATCCTGGGTGTGTGACAAGGAGGCTGACTGTCTCGACAGCTCGGATGAGGAGTCCTGTGGTGAGTTGTCTCCCCTGCACCACAGTGTCCTTGTCTCCCTTTGTAATATTAGTTATTTGCCTTAACCCTTTCCCTCATAGAGGAAACCATGAAAAGACCTATGTGAACAACATAAAACCAGATCAGCCTGCGAGTAACTCGCAGGCTGATCAGGTTTTATGCTGTTCGCTGCTCCTCAGTGGTCTGGAAATGACGACTTTATAATTAAATTTGGTAAGGTTTAACTGGTTTTCCGCATATCAGGCTTTATGTGGTACCTATTGAGTGCGTCAAAATGAGTCTATATGAGGGAAAGGGTTAAGTTAGTTAAGTGTCCTTTTATAAGAAATAGTGTCTTTTATAAGAAATATGCTAATAAGCTGGATTATTTATGAATTAATTGCCCCTGATTTAAGTGCATCATTCATAAGTTACCTACCTTTGAATAAAAACTTGATGGTAGGTGATAAATTTGCTGTAAAACATTATAACATTATAGTGTTATATGGATGTTATGTGACAGGGCTTGAGACGCTGTACTGTGGCAGTCATGAGTTCACGTGTGTGCAGGCCCACCGCTGTATCCCACGTCAAAAGCGCTGCGATCACCAGAATGATTGTAATGATTGGGAAGACGAGATTGGCTGTGGTAGGTGGTTCAACCTTCACCTAACATCAAATAAGGATAGCTGAGTTTATATGTCTTCAAAAATTATCATTTGCTTTTAGCCAAGTAGCACATATTTAAGAACCCTAAACATACATATAAATGCATGAACATTATAAAAAAACAACACTTTTAAAAATACATTTTTAAAAGTGATTAGATTCATCAAAGGTTATTTGTCACATTGTGTCTCTGAGAATGTCTTTTGATAAGCCTGGGAAAAGTCTTTTAAAAGATAATTGCTTGCTAACCATTTAATCCCATTATTTAACAACCTTTGCAATTAAATGGCAAATTGCCTACAATTTATTGGCTTGTACATGCAGAAGTGATTCCTAATAGTGAAGTACAGAATATAATTGATTTCAAACCACTTTGCTTTACAACAGTCTATCATGGTGTAAGATAATATGGGATTTGTAAAGAGCTATGTCAGTTTCCCCCTCCTGTTTAGGCCACATGGTTGTGTTTTGTGCTTCAGATTTTTCTATGAAGGAGACCACGCCATGTAAAGAGGGAGAGTTTCAGTGTAACAAGACAGGGATCTGTATAAATGGCAACTGGCGTTGTGACGGGCAGCAGGACTGTGACGACAACAGCGATGAAAAAGGATGCAGTAAGTATCATAAATCATGTGACTTCAGACAGCGTCACATGACTTCCTGTCACATGGTTTAACAGAATATCGGATGACAATTATTAAGATTAAATAAATTTAATTTCTTCATGGAGTAAATGAGTCAATGCAACAAGTTATTTGTTTACATGCCAAAAGAGGATGGGCTGAGGAAAAGATTAATTCTCTCCTTCAGTCATGTCACCTGTTCATGTCAGAGGACCCGCTGTTCCCAGCCAGTCTGTCCTGGCTAAAGAGGCCATTGAGATGTTGTTGATATCACAGAGTAAGAGATGTTGCTTTCAGTGGCTAAACCTTCCCCTTGTTAAGTCAATGTTATGTGTATGTTTCAGACACAACCAGTAAGTGTGATATAGGACAGTTCCACTGTGAGACAGGCCACTGTATCAACGCTCACCTGCGGTGTGACGGACAGGTGGACTGTAGCGATAACTCAGATGAAAAAGGTTGTACAGGTATGTAAACATAAATAAATTGATTGTTCAGTTATGTACACGTAAGTAGACTGTACAGGTTTGTACACATAGATATTAGATAATGTAGATGCTTGTTTTAACTTTCAAATGACTGGTCAGAGAGACAAATTAGTTGGGAGCTTAAAGCATCTTTATTATTGTATTAGTACAACAAATTTCAAACCTGTATGGCATCTGAACTAGACTCCATGCACACCTGACATACATTAGGGGTAGCGTGTGAAGGACAGGTGGTCACAACATCATTACTTTGGCCTTAGTTTCTCAGTGCCACCCTCTTCTCCTTATGTCTGTTTGGTAAGCATCTCGGCATCCATCAAGCAAAAAGTTTTCACATGTTTATATGCTCTTACTATTTGATGGATAGTTCCTTTTTCCACCCCGTAGATGTTCCATACAATTCTCATATACCATGTATACTAATAAATGACCCCCCCCCCCCCTGACATCCCTTATTGACATCGAATTCAAAGTTTACTTTCTTCTATGCCCATCATCATATTATCTTTTCTCCCGACCCTTTATAAGCACTTGTGCCACTTGAAATTAAAGACCCAGATACCAGAGACTATACCCTTTCAGGTGCACTCAATTTGATGTGAGTGTGATCTCCAGAGTATTCCATTAACATCATATTTTCAGCAATTTCTATCAGCAACTGTTGCTTGTTTTGTATCAGTAAATGACAATGGTAACAGTAATGATTTTGAAATTTGCTGTATATATTGATGTGATGCCACTCATTGATCACACAACATTGCACTGATGGTAGAATCTTACAAAATTTTAACTTTTCTGCATAATCAATGATTTGATTCTATGATTACTTGATTAAAATACATTCAGAAATAAAAAAAATAATATGGCAAAGTCTCTATAACTTTGGGAAATCCTTGTATGTCATATAATTAAATACACATGTGTGTACATATAGATATATTGTGCAATTAAATACACATAGATAGATTTTACAAGTATGTACACATATATTGTACAGGAAAGTACACATAGATATATTGTACAGGAAAGTACACATAGATATATTGTACAGGAAAGTACACATAGATATATTGTACAGGAAAGTACACATAGATATATTGTACAAGTATATACACATAGGTAAGTACACAAAGGTAGATTGTTAATGTGGAGAAAATCAGTGCTCTCTCAAAAAATGAAAAATAATGATAATATTATAAACCCCTCAAAATATTTTTGTTTAATATTTATCATTACATCATTGCAATGAGAGAATATATAAGCTTACAGCTTGATGAACTTGTACCATGTAGAAGCCGTCTCTGATCAGATACCCAAATCTTAATGTTGAGCAAAGAGAATCTAAATGACTTTAATGAGTTTTACTGCCAGCATAATTTGATATCAGTGGGGGATCTAATTATGCAACCAATTTTGTTAAATTATTCTTGATATCATTTTAATTTCTGAGCATGTGTACTAATTTCTTGTTTAATTAAACATTAACTTGCAAAGTGGAATATAAATTGAGTATAGATTAATGAAAAATCAATTTAATTTTATGTTGATATCATTTGTTATGTGAAAAGCTTTTATTGAGAACTATACATAGAACATTATCTACAAGTTTAAAGATCCAAATATCCATTAACCCTTTCCCTCATAGAGGACACCATGAAAAGACCTATGCGAACAGCATAAAACCAGATCAGCCTGCGAGTAACTCACAGGCTGATCAGGTTTTATGCTGTTCGCTGCTCCTCAGTGGTCTGGAAATGAGGATTTTGTAATTAAATTTGGTAAGGTTTAACTGTGGTTTTCTACAGATCAGGCTTTATGTGGTAAAGGGTTAACATCAGTTTTTCACCCGCTTCTCAGAGTGTAGCAGGGACTGTAAAGGAATTATGCATTGTTTACATCCTTTTCTACAGAAAATTTCTTTCAATATCGCTGTATAAAATGTTACTGTGAGGTATTTATTAGTTCTTTAGTGGGATGGTATGGTATGGCTGTACTGTTATACTTCATCTTGCAGTATGGCGCCTAGCACATCATTACATATTTTTGGTACATATTGCTTACAAACTGACAAACACCATAGGTGTAAAAAATTTTGAAAGAATGTATCTGATTAGTTTGTGACCTAGCTCTGTTTAGCCAGTTATAAAAGGTGTCTTGTCTTAACTTTCATTTTTCTAGCTACAAAAAAAAGCCTCTTAGTAGAGGGTGTAAGAATTTTTAAAGTTTATATAGAAGGTTTTCAAGTATTTCAGCTTATGTACGAGGGGACATCAAATGATATCACTGTCAACAATCTTCTTAAGGTAGACTGGTTCCCTATTTCAGGACTGTCGACCTGCAGGCAGGGACAGTTCCAGTGCACCAGCGGCGAGTGTATCGGGAACCAGAAGATGTGTGACACAGTCAAGGACTGCCTTGATGGATCAGATGAACTCAACTGCAGTAAGTAGTCAGTCGAGGTGTCCGTAGGGCATCACATGCAGTTCCAAATAAATATAATTTGGAAGAGTTTTGCTTAGTCAGTGCAGTGGGCCTCAAAACCTAGTATGCATGCATATTGTTTCAACAAACTGACTAATACTTTGTCACATTGTTTAGATTTTCATATTTGTATGAGGAAATGTAGTGGATCAGTAGTTCTAGTGTTTCACCACACCACACTCTTCACCTGTAATAATATGTGAATCACAAATTGACTGAAATACTGTCATAGCGATGGTAAACATTAAAAAAAGATCTGTTTACATCTTGATTCCACAGACTGGGGTGCCAACTGCCAAGTCAACAATGGAGATTGCTCCCACCATTGTCACCAGACTGTGCTGGGTGCCAAGTGCTCCTGCCCCCGGGGCTTCATGCTAAGTAACAACGGGAGACAGTGTGTTGACTTTAATGAGTGTGACATGGACGACGCATGTAGCCAAATCTGTAAGAATACACCAGGTTCGTTCAAATGCGAGTGTGCTGCAGGATATATTCTGAAACAGGATGGAAGAGGGTGCAAGGCCCAAGGTAGGTGTAGTCAGATATTGTAAGAGAAGGTTAAGATTTATAATGCAAAGTTTATTAAAGGTACAACAATGATTTAACCAAGAGGTCATGGGTCCAATCTTTAGCTTTGACATATTAAAGTCTCTAAAAATGATACTAGTATATCTCCCTTTTGCATTCAACATATAAGGGTAGTTCTAGGACTAGTTAGTCCAGTACCCGGTTTCAGGATAAAGGGTCTGAATATGGTATCTTTACGAACAAACAAATTAAAGACTTGATGTCTAATGTTGATATTATGCACTCTATAAACATAATCAAAAATGATAATTAATGATTATATTGATTATTTCAATTTTCACAAATGACTTCTTTTCTCCTACATTCAGTTTTACACCAATACCAAATGTTCCCTTAACTTAGAAATGCTGTGTTTTTTGTACCACTCAGTCAGATCTTACTGTTACTAATCCCTTCTACAGTAAACACGGGGGAGAAGGCGTATCTGATATTTGCCAACCGGGTGGACATCCGGAGAGTGTTGCCAGACATGTCAGAGTACGACAGCATTCTTCAGGGCCTGGAAAACGCCATTGCTCTTGACTTCCACCATGAGAAAGGCTATGTGTATTGGTCTGACGTGACGCTTGACAAGATCAAACGGGCGTATCTCAATGGGACTGGGATAAAGGAAGTGGTGGCGTATGGGTTGGAAAGTCCAGGTGGGTGTTACATTTCATTATGTTTTTTTCAAAAATGTTTGTGGGTTAATATTTCAGAAAAAGTTAGGAGATATTATTGTTTGTTTGATTTACTTTCCTTAGCATATTAAATTGCCAATATCATAGACCAGCCTCAACATAGATTGATATATGGAAGGGATAGGCCTGTACCTAACTTGTGGCAAGACCCTTTGTCATATATATTGTAAATATTTTGACAATGAAATAAGTTAAATTTAAAAAAGTGAGGTTCTTTATATGAAGATACTGTAGTTTAATCTTAAAAATAGTCTTTATAAATTTACAGAGGATTTCCAGTCCATTCGAAAATTAACAATTTCATAGTATCACTAACCTCTGCATTGCCTTGTATTGCTACCAGGTGGCGTTGCAGTGGACTGGATTCACAATAACTTGTTCTGGACAGACTCAGGAACGTCCAGGATTGAAGTGGCCAACTTGGAGGGGGAACATCGCAAGGTTCTGATCTGGGAGGACCTAGAGAAACCTCGTGCCATAGTGGCACATCCTGGAGAAGGGTAAGATTTGACCAAAAATAATCCAGGACCCTTGGATCAGTACCTGGAAAAATCATTGCCTCGCTTAGGTTTAAACCCTCGGTCTTCAGATCCACAGTCATGTATATTACCCCTGGACCATGGTCCTAATTGCCTTAATACCTGAAGTGCACCTAATGTCACCTTTAAAAAAATGAAAGAAAAAGGCTAGGTACTTTTTCAGTGTAAACCCTCTCACTGCTGAAGAGAGTTCATCCCAGTAATTTGAACAATTTGCATTATGCATACAGTTAAAAAGATAAATGTAGGTTACAGACCATGTTAATGTCATTGTCACCATCATGTTAATAATTCATCACTAATTTATCACACTGACATTGACTATAGGAGGGGAATGGAAGTTTTTCCCCCAGTCTTGTCACTTTCACAAAATTGTTTGAATGAGGAAAACAGTTTACTGATTAGAGCAAAATTTGCTAATTGAAACAAAATTTTCCCTGTTGGTATCCTGATTGTAGCTGTTTATCATCAAGGCAAGGTAATTAGTGGAATTGAAATCCTCGTTAGTGGAGGAGACTGGAGAAAATCCTTGAAGCAAGTTGATCAGAATCTCTCCACGTGGTAAACATCCTCAGTGATTGTTTCAAGGCTGTATTGGTGAAGAACAGGAGAGAGAGATCAAAAGAGAGACCTCTAAAGAAAGAGTGACTTAGAGAGGAAGAGAGACTGGAGGCAGAGTGAAAGAAATTGAGAGAGAAAAGACTAAAAGGGAGAGAGGAGAGGGACTAAGAGAAGTGACTAAAGAGGGAAAGATAAGAGATTAGAAAAAAGAGATTGAGAGAGTATTTAGCTTTGTAATGAATTTGCCAAAGGTTTAAATGAGTAGACATAAATGATAAAGCAATACATTTGACATCAGTTAAAATCTACCCATACTTTATTTCAAACAATCTATGCACAATTTGTGCCTCTCCCCCATTGTCCCTTGTTTATGTTCCATCACAGTGCCATATTCTGGACAGACTGGGGTAGCACACCAAAGATTGAGCGCAGCAGTATGGACGGACAGGATCGTGCGATTATCGCCAACTATTCCCTTTTCTGGCCAAATGGACTCACACTGGACTATGCTGCAGAAAAACTGTACTGGGCGGACGCCAAGCACCATGTGATAGAGTGTGCAAACCTAGATGGAACTCACAGACGAACGGTCATAAGTCAAGGTAAGGAGTAACTAAGGGTTCAAACTTAGGAGTCTTGGACTCAAGAATCCCATTTTTCATAGCATTTTTATATGAATATAACAGAGGACTCAAACTTCATTATAAATCTTTTCCAAGGTCTGCAGTCTTCAGAATCCTAGAGAGAGCCCTGTAACTACTTTAAGCTGCATTGCCTCATTTCACACAAAGCATGAAAACAGTCCTGAATTAACGTAATTAAAAAAAAACTGAAGTAAATACACATTATTCCTATATCTGATTTTCATGCATTTTGGCATATTTGCAAACAAAGCGGACCCAGATCAGACAGCTTATGTTACCTTTAGTAATACACAAGATTCCATCAGAAATGTGTTATATGGATGCTGCAATTTTATAAAGTGTCAGTGTCTTGTAGGAATCATTTGATTGCTTGACTTACAACACTCAATATCACATAGCATACTAATGAAATGTAAATTCTGAATATACCATGTAAATAAATACATTCAGTACTTGTTGGTATTGGTACTATGTAAACTCCTCAGGCCTTTGATTTGAATATTTTCTTGAGTATCCAGATGTTTGGAATGATTATAAAACTAGCACACAGTAAATCATTCAGGTATTTCATGATGTCACTTTTTTAAGTCTTAAAAAGCTTGAGACATGTGCAAAAATTGGCAAATTCTTGCATGCACCCCAGGTCTGCCACACCCATTTGCCCTGACGCTGTTTGAGGATGAGTTGTACTGGACAGATTGG
>CM037788.1:61420609-61470609 GCA_021229015.1 Solen grandis | reverse complement strand
ACAATTAAAGAAGTGAAGTAATAGATTTAAACTGACTGCTGAAAACAAGTTTCTCTTTTTCTCAATTTTAGTATGGAAATTTAGGATGTCGCTATACTTGTGAATGTTTTGTCCATTAAAAGCCAGAAGTGGCTATCAGCCTTCTTTTTACATATGTTGATAACCCCTTCTGACTTTCAACGGACGGTTTGTTGTCTCTCTAAATTGAAAATGTACATATAAATAAATACATGTAGAGAGATATTTGTTCATTTTTGTAGAAGGTGCAATAATATATGTCACGAGTGGTGTAGCGTTACAATACAATTTTCAAAGTTAACTAGTCTCGTGAAATGAATTATTGCATCTTCCACACACACAAATAAAAAAAAAACACATTTTTTCTAAACTTTGTCGGAAAGAGTGAAATTATTATTATGCCCCCCTCCCCCCGGATTGATAGATTTGGGCATGTTACTTTTTGTTTGTCTGTTTGTCACAAAACATTAACCTTGAGCATAACACGGAAGTCCTTCCAACGACAGCCTCGAAACTTCACAGGTGCATGCACCTTGATTAGCTCTACCCACCCCGTTACCTTGACCTTCAAATGACCATGATCCCAAGGTCTAAGGCCCCCCCCCCCTCCCCCCAAGGGCATGATGTTCATTCAAACTTAGTGCTTGTTTTTATTTTTTTTCCCACTCTGAAATGATCAAACACAATTGTTATTTATATGACAGTAATCCACTCAAAAGTATAAGATAAATGTGTTCTTCTCTTTAGATATAGATGTTTGATCAGATTATATATCATATATGAAATTTCTCCTACAAAAAATTTAATAATACATATAAATGTATCATTTTCTTTCTCTCTACCCTTTGCAAATAGATGTTCTGACTCTGTCTGGAGGATTTTGACCTTGTTATTACGTAAAAATTGTTTATCTGGGTGACTGGATAGCATAGTGGTAATGCACTTCGCTTCTCACCAATGTGTCCCAGGTTTGATTCCTGGTCACATATGTGGTCATTATTGTGGGAGGAAACTGGAGAACCCAGAGAAAACCCACAAGTCTCAGTGGTAGACACTAACTTTTTTGACAGGTGTCCCTTGGGCATATTTTAGCAAAATCAGGGACACCTCACTATTTAAAATACTGAATCCCAGGAGTCCCTTTTAAAATTTTGGTGTCCTCGGGACCCCGGGACACTGTTAGTGTCGATCCCTGAGTCTGAATGGGCGACCACTGTACACTCTCACGTATGTGACCAGGAATCATATCCTATCTACCTGTATGGCTCAATGAACTTTAAATTTTTTTCTATGTCTGTGTATGTTGATATTTCCACACATTACAGATTCTGTTTCCCCTTTACATTTGCAGCTAAAACAAATAGTTTGAATTTTATTTATTATACATCGATTATGAAACAAGTTCTCACGACTTATATTTAATCACTCTCAATAGCTCTGGTGGTCACATACTGGTAGATAGGATCCAGCACACATAAATCTTCTACATAAGTGTCATAGACCTTAGGGATGGAATATTTTGCAGATCATTGATTAAAGAAATACATTACAGGAAGATCTAGTGAAAAGCAAGGTCTTGCATTCCCCATTGTTTAAATTTGATTTACAAATATAATCATGACTGTTCCTGTCGGCCGAGGAGTTCAAAGCGTCTGCCCTAGAAATGGGAGGTTGCGGGTTCAATCACTCTTCACAACTTCCCAAAGTCATAAGAAATTGTACTGGTTTTACTCCTTGCTTTGGTTATCAGGTTATGAGGATAGTTCTAGGACTGGTTGGCCCAGTGTTACGATAATGTTACTGATGCTACTAAATTGTATAAGGTGTGATATCACAGTGTGGCAGCACTATATCTACCTCATGTAGAAAAAAGTCATCCCCAAATGACTGAAGTACTGTCAGTAAAACAGATGTAAAACCTAATCAAAGAAACAGATATATCATCAAGTACAGTGTATATCCATCAGTGCTATCATTGAAAAAAAAGTTGGTCTGTAGTTGTGCTACCAACAATTTTACTTAATTTTCACATAAGTGTTTTTTATGCTCCCTGAAGGGAGAGCATATAGTTGCCGCTTTGTCCAACTGTCCCTCTGTCTATCATAATTTTGTCTAGAGCAGAACACAAAAATTATAAAAAGTATCAACTTGAAACTTAATAGGTAGATAGATCTCAATGATGAGAAGTGCTGTGTACAAGAACCATAACTCTGTTTTGCATAATTTAGGAGTTATTGCCCTTCGTTATTTTTCATACTTAAATTTTGTCCTGATCATAACACAAAAACTAAAGGAGGTATCAACTTGAAACTTCATAGGTTGATAGATCTCAGTGAGGAGAAGTGCGGTGTACAAGAACCATAACTCTGTTTTGCATAATTTAGGAGATATTGCCCTTTGTTATTTTTCATACTTAATTTTTGTCCGGAGCTCATTACAGTATAATAAAGTACCCATCAAGTGACAAAGTGCAGTTTGGGGAGCATCCACCAGTTCTACCAGCACTTGTTTTGTTTTGTTTTGTTTTCTCGACATAATGAGTAAAACCACCAGACAAAAAGTTTTAAAAAACAGCCTCCCCAACTCCAAAAAATGAGTAGGGATATTGATAAAGATGATGCCTTATATTGTGCACAGCATTTTAACAATATGATTACATCTACAAAAAAAATGATATGCAAACTTTGGTATATTAAACTGACCATGACAAAATATGTGTCATATGGTGGAGCAAGTAGGAATGGATTGTAGATGTGATGACAAGATTGTTTTACTGGTACCACGGTACTTTCACACAGAACAATTTTGTGGTTTGTAAATTGTGATTCGAGGAACCGATACAAGACTTAGGGTTACCGGTACTTTCTACACACAACACACTGTAGTTAGTAAACTGAGATTTATTTTATTTTGCAGATCGAAGACACAAAGTTAGCTTCATTAGCAAACCTGAAGACGTGGTTTTACCAGGTATCTCTGGAGGTTTTTGCAGAAAGAAAAGTTTATCTTAACCCCAAGAAATGAATGGCACAAACTGTTAAGATGTCTTCATTGGCTAGACAGTCAATGTTATTGGAAACACCTGTAATAGGGGGTCCTTCAGACTGATAAAAGACATTACAGCTGTTGTTGCAGTTTTAAATTAATGCGGATCTTCCTTGATGGTCCGTATGTCTGCTTGAAAAAACTAGTACAAATACTAGTTTTTGGAATTAAGGTTTTTATAAAAAGAAATGTTAGATGCAATATTGGACAAGGAAAGTCAGTGATGAAAAAAATGAAGATGCTGAGATTGCTGAAAAAAAATGTTTTTGCATATAAATTGTTAAAGAAAGAAGTATATGTAGTGATAAACATGGAGGATTTTATCAGGCAAACCAGTAGGCAGAAGTATGATCAAGGAGACTATTGATTCCAAAGACTTGGCCATTGACTTTGGTTGCTAATTTGTCTCATAGTTGTTCTCACCATGCCTCTCGGTGCTGTTCCTTTTCCATTTGGCATCTGCAGAATCTGCAACGATAAAGCCACTGGTGTCCATTATGGAGTCGCAACATGCGAAGGATGCAAGGTGAGTGTTTTGCCCTTTATTTATCCAATTTGTTAATATATTTTACTTGTTATTTCAGCATGAGTTCATTAAACACTGGTTTACTTTTTTGAGATGTTCACACAATGAGCGATCGGGGAATAAAGGTTTAAAGTGTGCATGATAAGCACTCCTACTAAGGTGAATACATGTAAGTAAGACCCAATCCCCCATGGAGAACATCTTTGCTTGAAAAAAAAAATGAAACCTTTTGCCTCTAGATCACAGTCATTTGATTTAACCTAAAATTACCTCATGTAGATATTGTGTTATGACACCACTCTACTGAGATCAGCTTTGGTTATTTTTAGCTCGACTATTCGAAGAATATGAGAGCTATTGTAGTCACCCTGGCATCGGCGTTGGCGTTGCAGCTTTTGGTTAAAGTTTTGCGTGCAAGTTACTATCAACCTTATATCTCAATAACCGTTTATGGTATTGACTTGAAAGTTTATAAATATGTTCAGGGGCATCAGACAACTAAGGTAGATAACTCTTGACTGAATTTAATATGAATTATGGCCCCTTTTTAACTTAGAAATTTTGGTTAAAGTTTTGAATGCAATAGAAAATTTGGTTAAAGTTTTGCGTGCAAGCTACTATCTAGTTTGTATCTCAATAACCATTCATGGTATTTACTTCAAAGTTTATGAATATGTTTAGGGGCATCAGGCAACCAAGGTAGATAACTCTTGATGGAATATATTACAAATTATGACCCCTTTTTAACTTAGAAATTTTGGTTAAAGTTTTGCATGCAAGGTACTGTCATGCTGATATCTCAGTATCCAGGCATAGGATTGATTTGAAACATCTTTAATATTTTTAGGGGTATCAAACTTTCATGGTAGATAACTCTTGATGGAATATGTTACAAATTATTGCCCTTTTTAACTTAGAAATTTTGGTTAAAGTTTTGCATGCAAGGTACTTTCATGCTAATATCTCAGTATCCAGACATGGGATTGGTTTTAAACATCTTCAATATGTTTAGGAGTATCATACTATCAAGGTAGATAACTCTTGATGGAATATATTACAAGTTATGGCCCCTTTTTAAACTTAGAAATTTTGGTTAAAGTTTTGCATGCAAGGTACTTTCATGCTAATATCTCAGTATCCAGACATGGGATTGGTTTTAAACATCTTCAATATGTTTAGGAGTATCATACTATCAAGGTAGATAACTCTTGATGGAATATATTAAAAGTTATGACCCCCTTTTAACTTAGAATTTTGGTTATTTTTTTGCATTCAAGCCACTATCCAGCTTATATCTCAGAAATTGCTTGTGGAATTGACTAGAAGGTTAAGGAGTGTCTTCAGGGGCATCAGAAAACTAAGGAGGATAACTTTTGGACTGAATTTTATGGCCCTTTTATAACTTGGGTTTTTGGTTAAAGTTTTGCATGTACAGTGTTATTGTGCTTATGTCTCAGTAACTAGGCATGGGATTGATTTTAGACATCATAAAAATATTTAGGGGTATCGGACTATCAAGGTATGTCATTTTTGACTATTATTATGTACAGGGTATGTGAAGGGCAAGAATTGACATAGATTTCATTTGATTTACCAACAAGCATTTTGAATAGTCAAGCGTGCTGTCCTCTGACAGCTCTTGTTTTCGTTTTGTCCTCCAGCGGCTGCAGAGCCGATCTCAGTAGAGAATACTCCTAGAAGGGGCTGTCTGATTAGAGTTTCTTTGGTTTGCTCATACAGTTCTACACCCCATGGTGAAGAAAAATGTATTATTTTGTATACCATCTTGATATTAAGAAAGTCTTAAATTGTACACGAATATTCATGAGATAAAGGATTAATGTCTAATTATTATACCTCCTGTACATGTATGCTTTAGTTCTATCATTTTTCTTCAAAGATGATTTCAGTTCAATGACTGGTCATGATTTTCAATAAGGGCCGGCAACTATTTAATTGAATTTATTACTCTTCTATGCCGTTTACTTCCTTTGACCTTGTGATAATGTACCACACTGTACCGTTTCACGGAGAAAGGGCCTTTCATATGAAAATTTATATAATGTTTTATAAATCTGTTATAAGCAAAATAAGATTGATTTGTTTTGAAAATTATTCCCAGGTGAAAGAATTTATGTGTTCATAATTTGGTAGACACTTGTAATTAAGTATGTGCAAAAAAATGTGTCATCTTTTACTGATGTATATATACTACATGACATTGTATGATATTACATCTGCAGGGTAATGGCAGTTTATAGCTTACCAAACTTGATCATTATTGTACACCGATTACTCTTGCCAAAGCTTTAGACAACTATGTCTTTGGACCAACCAACATGTAAATACATAATGAAAACATTTTCTTCAGTTTGCCAAAAATGTCTTAAAACACTTAAAGGAACTGCCCCACAGATGCTAAAATGACGAAAAAAACAAAAAAAACTTTTAATTTCAAGAAAATCAGTGTTATAATTGTATGTGAGGCATTGAAATCTGATCACTGATAACTTACATTACCCAAGAAATCTCAATTTCGCAGTGTTTCCTAACGCAAATTTTACTTCGTTACAAATGCAGTAAGTTTTAAAATTAGATATTTGAAGAATCACGTGACAGCGCAAGTGCCCATTCGCACATGTGCATCTAATCAAACAAGCTATTTCAAGCATTATAATTGGGCCGAAAAAACAGCAAGTGCCAAAAAGCGTACACTTACTGCGAGACAGAAACGCTTAAGATCAAAACTTGTAACTATTGTTGATCGAGTCACGTGATGGGGCAACATAAAGAACACAATCGGAGCCGACAGCGACAGCCTGGCTGTCAAATTGTTGATAGACAAGTAAGTGTATTTTCGAAAACTGGGGACTTTCTCAGAAACATTGCACATTATAGCAGTAACAGCTTAATACTTTAAAACGACTTGGCGACAGCTAAGAGATATAACCTTTATGTAGACGATTACCACAAAAACATTTCGTCCAATTTAAATTCGATCCCTTCTCTCATTGACAATGCATTTATAGATCACGTGATCTATGTGAAGTGCCCATATAACAAAAACAATGTTTTATTTATAAACAGGAAACACCCTTATTGGGTAAGATCATAAACAATTTTATTTGATTATAATAAGAAAATCAGTATTTTTTCTGGCTGTTGGTAGACTTAATAACAAAATTAATAACATTTACATCCAAAAATGAGTTTATATATTTTTCATGGTAATTTTGATACCATCTGGGAGGCAGTTCCTTTAAATAAAATTAATCATTTAAGGGACATATCTTTGGTGCTGTTTTCATGAATCAAATATATTCAATAACTAAATAATGAAATGATAATTTTTTCATTTCTTAAAAACAAAAAAACAAAAATCATAGGCTGAAATCCAATGAAATTTCATGAGAAACTTCACTGCTATAGAGAAAGCACTTTTTTAATTGACTAATCCATTTGGTTGAATGTTCACATAGTCAGTATTGCACCTAGGTCAAATTTTCTCAGAGGGACATGATGTCTTTAAGGGACTTTTGAACAAAATCCATCATAAAACTGATGAATAGTAAATTTTGACTGAAATTAGGATAAAATCTTGCAGTTCTATCATATTAAATACCCAGGAAATACTGGGAAATAATACATAAAACATATATCAACATATGTCATTCCTTTCTGGAGTTTTCTGTCTTACATTTTTTTTTTCACATCAGTTACTTATGGAAATAACAATTAATCCTTACTGCGTATTCCCCAGCATTGTTTCAGTTGTATGTCAGTCTGCATACAGACTGGTTTATGCACTCTCTACACCCAGCAGTACCAATTAGTACCTAATATCTGGTAAGCAGTCTTCAGCTTAGTGTAAACCTAAGTAATGTCAAAATGACCTTGGAGAACAGTCTGAGTTATAGCAAAAGCAGCAGGTGATCACAGACACATTTGCCATTGCTAGATATTTGTTTTTAGGTTTAGTGCAATAAAGAATATGCAGGATTTCTGCAGTCTCACATATTAGATGCATCTCTTACTCTTTTATGACATATCAGCTTGCAAACTCAATGCAGTAGTTTCCTCCCCTTACAGTTTTCAATTTCTTTCTTATTTTACTGTGAGTGGCATTTGCCTTTGAATATCTTTTTAAATTAACATCAATTATTGCCTTGTGATAAAGATAAATTCACTTTTAAAAAATAGCATGTTTTTTCTGTGCATGTAATTAATAAACTTCAGCCATTTTGTAAGCTTACCATCATCATGTGATATTTGTATCAGCAGTGATTCTTTTGATACATGAACATGCAAGGGAGATCACTGTGTGAAGTTTGATCAGCTCACTGAAATTCATTGTTAATTCATGGGATATTTACAACGTAGAGGAACTGCACACATTAATTGTGAGTTCCAGTTGAATGATTTTCACAGAGCCGCTTAAGTAATTGTCAAAAATGTATATATTGATCAATGTTTTTTGTTTTTTTTAGCTCACCTGAGCATAATTCCACACATAGTTCAATGGGAATAAACATACATTTGAGATATTTCCCCATTCACTGATTGGTAAGAAATTACTGTAGGGTGGGTGGGGAGACCATACTTTCCTCTGCTTTTAAGATTTTTTTTTTGGGGGGGGGGGTTCTATTATATCCTAGAGACTGCTAGGCTTAACATCTTAACATACACTGTATATCCTGAATAGTTTCACATCCTGGTGTATTTCATATGTTTTCCTATTTACAACTTAATAAGGGCTTTACCAGTGAATATGATAGCAAAAGCAAGGACATTTGAAATAGAGATACAGTAGAACCTCGTCAAACCGAACATCGTTAAACCAAATTCCTCACCATTTCGAAGTTTTTTTTGGTCCCGATTTTTCCATTTCTTATTTTAACAAAAAGTAAAATGTTTAATCCGAATTTTGCTGTGTCGATTTTTTCGCTATTTTGAAGTTAAATCCCAGTCCTGAGTTCACTATTAATACCTATTTTTCAATTTTTATTTCGAAGTCAATTTTTGTATATTTTTGAAGACATATCGCCCTTAACTTCAATTGTACACGGGTCAGTTTATTTTGCGGCGTCACTGGAATGATGGCTCAAGTTTTTCGCACCTTTTTCCAGGTAGGGATTATCAGCACATGTCTGACCGGAAATTATTGATTACTTCTAATCAATGTCTGACAGGCTGAGTAACAGACATGCGTCAGCAGATAAACCCAGGTGTCAGGTCTTAAGTACTTGTTTTTTATGTGAATTTAAATTTAGTCAGCGGAGATTAATCATCAGTTGTATCTCTGTCGTCTCTGCACACTTAACGTCCGAAAGAATTATTGTCTCCAAAGATAATTCCTCACAATGGTCAATATCAGAACAATCCAGTGAAATACCCTGTGTGTCCAGGGGGGGATAACTGGGTTTGTCTCAATCCTATCCGCTGCCGAGCAAGCTAGGGAAGGGCCGGGTAACCAAACCAGGAGGATATCTGGAGTGGCATAAGGACGGAAGGGGGTTAAACGTAGGCACAACTCCAAAACATATCAAGAGAAGTTTGCGGCCATCCAGGAAGTCGAGAGGGGAATTAAATCAAAAAAGCAAATTGCCGAAGAGTTTGGGGTACCACCAAATACGCTATCAGCTTGGTTGAAACAGAAAGACGAAATTACTGTTGAACTGTTTTGTTTTCTTACGTATTTGCATACATGTATTAAAGAAATTTCAATATCAATAATTGTATGTGTTTGTATTTCTGTGAAGATCCTCTTACATACAGGATCTGTTTTTCATTTCATACGTACCAGTAGTTGTTTTTATGACATAGCGATTTTCTCGATACTCACGGTAATGATAACACAAACATACATGCACACAAGCCGAAATTTATCATTGGATTTTTAATCCGAATTATCATTATTTCGAAGTTTTCAGTCCCTATGACTTTGGATTAACGAGGTTCTACTGTATATACAGAAAGTGTGTGTATGGGGGGGAGGTGTGTGTTGGGGTGGGGAGGGAGGTGGGGTATTCACACTTTACAGCTGGAGGCAGGAGGGTGGGGGCATCTTCTAGGGGTAAAACCACAATGAAGAGTGTCTCAGAGGTCCATATTTTTAATATTTGAAGGGATTTTTTTTTTCATACAGACTTTCGTAATGTTTTTAACGGATGCTGCAATGTGGATAGGTAAATTTACCTAAATGTGAAAGGCATGCTGGTAGCTGGAATTGCTTTAGAATCCTGACTTTTAGCTCAAAGGGATTGTGATCAACCTGCATCGTTCATCAATATTTCATATCCTGTGAAACCACTGGTCTGAAAGTTATGAAACTTGATATGGATGTTTCTTTGGTGTTCATTCACAAAAGATGTGAGTTATAGTTAATCAGTTATAACATAGAAGTCTTTTCTTCTGGTAAGATCCTATGATTTATTCTTATGACTGCTCATTGAAATAATAAACCATAGCTCCTCCTTAACCCCTCACCTCATAAATATTCATGTGCACATTTATGACTTGATGAATATTCATTTACTGAACTAAGCATGGTAACTGAAACAATGGATTTTTCTTTTTTGTGCAGATTGTGTAAAATCTGAGCTACTAAATTGTATGAGAAAACAGAGTAGACCCAGATCAGACAGTTCCTGGTCTGAATAATTCTATATATGCTAAAGGGTTAAGACAAGTTTGTTTTTTTAAGCAGAGTCTGTAGAACGACATCCAATAAAAAAATAATAATTTACTTGTTTGTGAGGGATACTCTGTACTGTCTTAAGGGTTTCTACAAGAGGAGCATCGTGCGAGGGGACAAATTCAAATGTTTCTTTGGCGGGGAATGTGACATCACTCCGAAGAATCGAAACAGATGCAAGGCATGTCGTCTTAACAGATGTATGGAGTCAGGGATGGATATGAATGGTTGGTACTACATGTTCTTTCCTGTTAATCTTGTTCCTTGATTTTGTATTACAATATGGGCATTGAATAAATCTTGCATGTGTCAACCCATCTTGTCCTGTCCAAAGCCAGTATTTTGAATCCAGGGCTTATCTTGGATGGTTGGAGTAGTAATAGAAAGGCTGGTCCTGGACCAGCCTTTCATTACTACTGTTTTATGATGAACGGAGCCCCTCATTATTTCTAATAGTCCAGACCCACATGCCGGAGCTACCAAAAATGTCGGCTGCCAGGGCCCGCCCCCAACCTGTGTGTACCCGGTGCGATAGCGCATTTTTTGCGGGAGCAACCTTAATTTTGGCCATCCCACCCCCGGCCCGGCATATGGACTCACCTGTTCTGTAACACTAGCCTCTCTTTATCCTCACACAATCCTCTATGATGTGACTGGTTTAAGTGTACATAACAGTGCACTATTAAGCAGCCGTTACAGCTGTGTAAATCAATAAACCACACGCGAGCTCGAATAAACAGTGTATAAGAGCAGACGGTAGAAGAAGTAAACTAGGTGTTTTCCACACATGTGCAGTCACTGAAAATAACTCTTTCTACGCATGTGCAGTCACTGAAAATTAATTACAACTCTTTATTTGATAAAAATCAAAAAATGAAACTTAAACACAGTTTAAAGTTAAACCAAAATGAAAAAAAATTTATTTTAACCAAAATAAAAAAAAAAAAAAAAAATATTTTGACTTAACATGTAGGTGATTATGCAACAACCAAGCGAAACTTTATCATTATTGAAAAAATGAATTCTTTCGCCCGACGGGGCGCGGACTATATGACAAAAGCGCTTTCTTTGACCTATACAAATGACAGTTTCACGCTACCTTAGGAACAGTCAGTTTCGATAAGATTTCGGACATGCATCCGCATAAACGTGACACTGTGACCGCCAAAGGTCAAAAGGTTAAAATGGTCAACAGCTGGCAAGCCTAAAAAAAGAGTGAGAGATAGTATGAGAGAGAAAACGGATAAAAATCCGTTTCTGCCTAAGGCTTATCAGCAGAGTCCGTGAGGCAGTTTTGCTCTTTTTTAGAAAAATAGATTTTAAAGGTGGGCCAATCCAACTGGTCGTGGATTCGAAACATAGGTCGGGACTGAAATTTTTTTTAGAGATTTTTGCTGACTTTTGCTTTTTTTAGAAAAATAGATTTTAAAGGTGGGCCAATCCACCTGGTCGTGGGTTCGAAACCTAGGTCGGGACTGAAAAATTTTTTAAGAGTTTTTTGCCGACACGAAAAATATTGTTTAGCAGCCCCATAAGCCTCATTGAGTGCTGGATTGATTTTTTACACCCGCGAACTCGCCTTTGACGTCTTCGAGCTTCCTTGTGAACTTGTCAAGTACTCGAGCTTGTCTTTAACGTCTTCGAGCTTATTCTCGAGCTTGTCTTTGGCGGCTTCGAGCCTGGAGAGCCTCATAGATAGATCTGGGAGTTGGGAGGCATTTTTAGCCAGCCAGACCACAAGGATGAGTTCAATGACAGGCAGACCTATCTCGATCAAATCTACGACTGTTGGAGGGCACATTGTCTGTATAAAGGAGGTGGGTCTGAATCTCTAATACACACGCAACTTAGGATCCATTCACTTTTTTGACGAGTTCTGCCAGTGCTTCTCTGCGACCTTCCTCGAGAAATCTTTTTTTCAGTTCATCCACGCTTTCCGACGACTTTTTAACGCGGAGCGATTGTTTCATGTCTTCAAATTTTTGAAGCTCCTTCAGGACTAGATTGTACTCCACCACAGAGGTATCTCCATCTGCTAAGGCCTTGCTTATAATATCCGAGATGGTATTCAGCTTAGCACAGGCTATTGTTTCGATGTGGCGGTGGTTGTCATATTTTGCAGTTAGCCAACGCTGGGCTATTTTACCAATGACACAGAGCCCCGCACACCCTAGTGACGCTGCTTCTAGTCCTATTGCAACCGGAACCGCTACGACTGTTGCTAAGAGCCCAACTCCCCCGATACCAAGCCCAACACCAGCGGTCACCAAAGTGGTGTCAACGCCATCTACAGCATTTACAACACGTTTATATTTTTTACAAAGGCCGGCTCTTTTTTCAGCCTCACGCGTCAAGTCAGCCTGTATGCTGATTATTTCCTGCAGGCGTCAAGAATGTCCATCACTGGACAGGCTCAGATAAAGAGATGGAGGAGCTACTTCGTCCTTCATTTTTTTTTATGTATTATACTATGTCTAGTTCAATGAGAAGTGCAACCATTCCGGAAGCATTGTTCGGCCGATCACAATTAAACGTCCTAAAGTTAATATCACCTTGACTTACTTTTATCGGTGGGTTGAAAGTACTGCTAGCAGAATAAGAGAGATTGGACTTACCTACCCAGTCTCTTAAAGTACCATTAACAGTTACACCTACGGCTACTTTTTCGATGATTTATCACTTTCGACTGTGGACAGTGACATAGCGAGGATTCTTCCACTTTTCATCATTACGTAGCCCATGGCTCTTGCCATACGAGTTTGAACCGAATGACCATTCAAATTCCCTGCCCACCAAAGGTCCGCGCTCCTCCACCACGACAGTTATTACGGGCTTGGGGATTTGACTTATTTTTTCATCAACGTAGATTTTATTTACAGCATCATTCGAACTTATAGGAAGACCTAAGTTTTCTATTCGATTTTTATCCATATTCAGATTACCTTGCATCGATAAACTATTACTACCATCGGCAACTTTTTTTGTAAAACGCTTATATTTTTTGTTGATTTCCGATTTAGCCGACTGTACGGAAGCAGCGTCTGTATCTACTTGGGGATTTCCAAGGTTCACGATCCTCATCCCCTCCAAGTCTATATCCCCATTTGCCGTTTTTTTTACATATTGAGATAAGATTCGAGAAACAGCCTCATTAGCCCTATATCTGCTGAATATGCTCATTTTATTTCAAGCAAGACACTCACTGGCAAACCGTGGTTGTCTATGACAGAGCCCCGCTCCTCTTTAATGGAGAGTGAGAGCTCTGATAGGGAGCCCGAATGAAGTTTATCTTGTAGACCCCGGTGAAAGGCTTCATGAGTATTTACGATTTATCAAATATTTCAAGGCCAGCCGACTTTATACATTATTGACGACATGGCCGCCAGCAAGCAATTTACCAAGAAAAAAGACATGCTCTCCGAATAGGCTTTTTCCGGCCGACATGCCAAGCAATCTGTATGGGTACTTTCTCAGCGGTATAATGCTGTACTCAAAGACCTACGAGAGCAAACCCGCAGGGTAGTTATTTTTCACTGTAAAGACAGGGATAGCTTTGACGAGTGCATACTTGAAAACGACATCATACCTCCGGCTGAGTGCAATACTGTGCGCGAACAACTTGCCAAAACTAAGCATGCTAAGCTTTTGTTAAATACTTCTCAGCCAAGTAGTTATCATATAGTTGATGGCGGTACACAGAGCCGGCGGTGCCGTATTAGCGGCCCTACTATGTTGCCTAATTTTATGTTGGTTTCTGGCAGTGTTTACAATTAGAATTGGGAAGTATGTGACTATAGTCATGGATTGCGACGAGTTACTCGATGAGCTTCTTGCCGATCAAGCGACACCCAATGAAAAGCAGGGTGACACTTCGCCCGCTAGTCTTAAGAGGCAAAGATTGTCGGCCCTCGCCATGGGAGGTCAGTCAAAAAAGTACATGGGAAAAGAATTTTCTGTAGATCAGATCGAACGCCTTCCAGATGAAGAGTTTGACAAACTCTACTCTTGATATGAAGACTGGCTAGGAGTGAGTATGACCAAGACACTCAGGAGGAACAGCCCACTCAGGAAGAACTGCCAAAACCCTCTAACAATACAAATAGCATTTGCCTGATAGGCGTTGCAGCTGGTGTAGTAGCCGCTGCAATATTTTGGAAAACTCAACATAATCCTGTCGCCGAATTAAACAAGCCCGTCTATTATAAACCTGATCCTCATTATATGGAATAAGAATGTCTGCGGACGGAAAGGAAATAGTAAACACTATCTATCACAGTGCCGTGGTAGCTGGGCTTTCAATAGGATACACCAGATTAAGTAAGGCTGTACTTGGAGGTAATTTTCCCAAGCTAGACTTCACTCCTCGTGACGTTGGCATGGCCTTAGCCGATGTAACAGCCTCACTGGCAACCAAAGATCTTCTAGTCAAGCAAGGAATAATCCCTGATTACATATTAAAGTAGAGCATTAACATTACACGAAGATGGCTAGTATTGCAATGATGTTGAGTGGAGCTATCGCTAACGCGGTGGCGTTCACTGGGAGTAACTTCTTATTCAGCAGTCTTAAGGACTCCAAAGTTGACAAAGAGAGGCGTTGCCACGACCTCGCAGTAGAACAATTACAGGTGGCACAAGCTGAGTGGGCTGAAAGGTGAGCTCGACGAATTGATTTCATCCAAGACGAGCTTAGGTTGCAAGGCCACACCGTCCAAACCTTTAATGATGTAGATGAGGCTATGCGAGAGTATTCTTTAGTCACAAATAAGCAGTTAGATCCAGTTGACCCCGAGCCACAGCTGTCTGACTTTTATACGCCATATATTGGGTTGAAAAAAGGATTTTTTTAAAAAAAAAAAATTCTGTATAATCATGGGTAGCCCCGGAGAATTATACCTTGCAATGCTTGAGGTCGGGTACTGCGCCCACTGCCATAAAATCCCAGGTGCCCGCACAATGATTGATGTCGCACAAAAATCTCTCGATCTCTGGCGGTGGGATGAATGGGCAGTTGTAATATTTGCTCGCCTTGTGCTGTCGACCAACCTCAGGGAGACCGCCAGGCAGCTTCCGGGACCAGTCTATGAAGCCTATTTGAGATTGACAGGTCTGTTGGAATATGTCGTGGGTCTTGGCTTCCATTGCGAGCATTTACTACAGCCCTCTCGGCTATTGGAAGGGGCTGGCGGCAATTCAAAAACTGGTGGCCGTGGCTAGGGTTTCTTAGACCAAAGCCCGGGACTTCCTGAAAAAACAGGCCATCTGGCAAATCTACCTTCCTGCTCCGCGCCATGGCCCAAGTTTGACATTTTAGTACCGAACGAAGTGCACCAGGCTGATCTCTTATTTTTACCACATGACACAGTTCCTGGGAAGAGATACAAGTATGCCGTGACTGTTGTCGATGTGGCAAGCAGGTTCAAAGCCGCCGAACTGCTTACTACAAAGGAGGCTAAAGAGGTCGCTGCTGCTCTTGAACGGATCTACAAGGGGGGTCCTCTGAAGTGGCCAAAACTATTTCAAGTCGAACCTGGACGCGAGTTCATGGGTGCCGTCAGCCAGCTTCTGTCGAAGCATGACGTCGAAGTTAGGCGCGGCCGTGTGGACATTCACCGTGATCAGGGTATTGTTGAATGTTTCAACCGCACCCTGGCTGAACACCTGTTTGGGCAACCAGTACCCCGTTGAGATGCGACTGCCAAAGGGCAAGTGGTCAGTGGATTGGGTTGGTAGGCTGCAAGCCCTTGTTTCGGCATTGAATGGAGAAGTAACCCGCCTTACCGAAAAATGGCCACTGGAAGCCATCAAGGCTAAAAGAGTGCAGAAAAAACCCTCCTCAGTTGTTCCCGGTCGTGCGGTTGGTCTCAAGGAGCATCGATATCTTTACCAGCCTGGTGAGCTCGAGGGTGGCCAACGCCGAGCCACCTTTTGTCCAGAGTCCGTCGTCCGTGCTTCCGTCCGTGTGTGTTTGCGTGCGTCCAAAGTCAACAATTCCCTTTAAATAACATCTCCTAAACAGCTGAATGGATTTTGACCAAACCTCACAGGAATCATCCTTATGATGTCCTCTATCAAAGTTGTTCAAATTATTTTGATTGGTTGAAGAAGTAGGTCACAGAAGCTAAAAATAGATTTTAAAAATGCAAACTTTGAAAATCTTCTGCAAAACTGCAAGGCCTTATAGAGCTTAGATATTTGGTGTGTAACATTGTCTAGTGAACCTCTACCAGGTTTAAATCATGGCCCTAGGGTCAAAATTGGCCCTGACCCAGGGGTCACTTGATTTTACTTAGGCTAAAATAGGAAAACCTAGAAAAATCTTCTTCTCAGAAACCACAAGGCCTGAAGTTTAGATTTGGTGTGTAACATTACCTCAGAGACATATACCAAGTTTGTTCAAATCATGGCCCTGGGGTCAAAACTGGCCCCACCCAAGGGATCACTTGATTTTACATAGGCTTATATAGGAAAAACTAGACAAATCTTCTTGTCAGAAACCACAAGGCCTTGAGTTTAGATATTTGATGTGTTACATGGCCTTATAGACATCTACCAAGTTTGTTCAAATCATGGCTCTTGGGTCATAATTGGCCGTGCTTCTGGGGTCACTTGATTTTACATAAACTTAATTAGGGGAGTCTTTAAAAGATCTTCTTGTGTGAAACCACAAGATCATGGGTTTAGATATTTGGTATGTAACATGGCCTTGTGGAACAGAACCAAGTTTTCAAATCATGGTCAAAATTGGTCCCACCCTAGGGGTCCCTTGATTTTATAGATATAACCATCAAATTTGGACCACAGGTACAGTTTTTGTGTGGAATTATGATTATTTTGCTGTACTCCTGCATGGATTTTGTCTCCAGTATAATGGCTGTGTTATAAAAGACAATGAAGGCAATATTTCGATTCAGGGCCATCATGGCCCTCTTGTTTTATAAAACGGTAATATGCTGATAGAAACATAAATTTAAGTCACAGCCCCATTGAAACCTCGCATTGAAAATTTACACTTCCTGAGTCTGAATATAATTAAGTTGTAAGAACTTGTATCTCAGTCAAACGAAAATAAATAAGTTAAAGAGATAAATGATAAGGGAACTGAACAAATTTCATCATAGATAAAGCAGAAAAATGTAATACTATCAGGAATAACTGACATTTGGCTGAAGAAATTTATTTCACAATTTGTTGTGTTTTTGTAAATTCTCGTTGGCCTTGGTGTTAGACCATCTGCCCCAGAATTGGGAGATTGTGGGTTCAATCCCCGGGCCTTACATACCAATATCATGAATAGTACAGTTATAGCTCCCTGGCTTGGCACTCAGTATAAAGTGTATTTCCAGGACTGGTTGGCCTGGTGTCAGGAAAATGTGACTGGGTGTGGTCACCAAATGACTGAAATATTGTTGGTGGGACATTAAACCCAACAAACAAATAAACAATACTTTACTATAAAAGAATACATCCACTGATACTCTGTTGGTATCATGAGTGTGAGGAAGAATGCAATATGATATGTACACAAGTTAATCATTCATGAAAAGTTGGGAAAAAGTGGTCTGCACATGATTTAAGAGTACATTGTGTAAAAGGAATGTGTGACATACAGATTTGTTCATAGGTTAGACTGTGGATAGACACATTGGCACAGGTAAAACTGTGGTAGGTTGTTTTGATTGTCTCATTTTGTTAAAATAGAGAGATGAACAGAGATGTTATTATTAGCTCGACTATTCGTAGAATATGAGAGCTATTGTAGTCACCCTGGCGTCGGCGTTGGCGTTGCAGCTTTTGGTTAAAGTTTTGCGTGCAAGTTACTATCAACCTTATATCTCAATAACCATTTATGGTATTGACTTGAAAGTTTATAAATATGTTCAGGGGCATCAGACAACCAAGGTAGATAACTCTTGACTGAATTTAATATGAATTATGGCCCCTTTTTAACTTAGAAATTTTGGTTAGTTTTGCATGCAATAGAAAATTTGGTTAAAAGTTTTGCGTGCAAGCTACTATCTAGTTTGTATCTCAATAACCATTCATGGTATTGACTTGAAAGTTTATGAATATGTTTAGGGGCATCATACAACCAAGTAAGATAACTCTTGATGGAATATATTACAAGTTATGGCCCCTTTTTTACTTAGAAATTTTGGTAAAAGCTTTGCATGCAAGTTACTTTCATGCTTATATCTCAGTATCCAGGCATGGGATTGATTTGAAATATCTTTAATATGTTTAGGAGTATCATACTATCAAGGTAGATAACTTTTTATGGAATATATTACAAGTTATGGCCCCTTTTTACTTAGAAATTTTGGTTAAAGTTTTGCATGCAAGATACTTTCATGCTTATATCTCAGAGTCCAGGCATGGAATTGATTTGAAACATCTTTAATATGTTTAGGGGTATCATACTATAAAGGAAGATAACACTTGATGGAATAAATTAAAAATTATGACCCCCTTTTAACTTAGAATTATGGTTAAATTTTTGCATTCAAGCTACTATCCACCTTATATCTCAGAAATTGCTTGTGGAATTGACTAGAAAGTTAAGGAGTGTCTTCTGGGGCATCAGAAAACTAAGGAGGATAACTTTTGAACTGAATTTTATACCAATTATGGCCCTTTTCTAACTTGGATTTTTGGTTAAAATTTTGCATGCACAGTGTTATTGTGCTTTATAATGTCTCAGTAACTAGGCATGGGATTGATTTTAGACATCATAAATATATTAAGGGGTATCAGACTATCAAGGTATATCATTTTTTACTATTGCTATGAAGGGCAAGAATTTAAATAGATTTCATTTGATTTACCAACAAGCATTTTGAATAGTCGAGCGTGCTGTCCTCTGACAGCTCTTGTCTGTAAAATTATTCCTTATTATCAACACAAGTTTTGTCTAACCAGGGGTTTCAATAAGACCCAAAATCAGGAATTTTGGAAAATTCCATGTCTGAATTTCAGGAATTTTTCAGGAATTCCACATGTAGATTTTTTTTCATATATTGATTTTCGACAAAGACCTATAATAACAATAATGCTTAATAATAGGTCTTGCCACATTTTGAGGATCTTTAAGTTCTTAATTAGTGACATAAAAAACAACATCAATATTCTGTAACAATAAACATTATTTTGAATAAAGTCCTCTATTTTAATATAAAATCCTTAATATCCAGTTAATTTTGCCCTAAAACTGTATTTTGTGTGCATTAGTCTTTCATATTCACATCGTTTAAGGATTGATTATCAGGCTATGATGAAAAAAATCATAATGATAATGATCATAATCTACTGTACACACACATTTTTCTGATATGAGGCAAACTGATTTTTTTATAAATTTAATTTTCATTATTTATACACATAATACACTTTGATTATTATCCATAACTATTTATATATTAAAAAAAAAAAGATATAGATCTTTATTAAATAGACCTACGGTTTGTAAATTTCTTTTCAAAAGAAAATTCCCTTCTGGAAAACATATTAAGAGGAGTGTGTTGAAGTAATTAATATAACCGTTTCATAAAAAAAATCTTTAAGAGTTATTATATGTACTCTGTTTCTAATTCTTTTGTGTTCTATCGTTTTTTAAAATGGAAAGTAAAGTTTGCGAAAACTGATGACATTTTGAAACACAACCTATTTCTGATTATATTTTATGTTCAAGGCTAAAGATATGTGTGTATCTAGTCTGCAGAATGCTAAATACATGTCCTCTTAGCATCTCTTATACTCTTTTAAGTATTACCTTTTACTTTTTCCAAAAGTAAGATCAGCAATTTTTCACACCTGAACATTTGCCAATCTAGCAGTTATTAACTAGCTTTTATTGCAAGACTGACAAAATATATACCAGGTATTGAGGAAAGGGGGAACAACTTTTGTTGAAGAGATCTAGTCAGTGTCGTTTCTTTCTTTCTTTTTTTTAGTTCACCTGAGCACAATGTGCTCAAGGTGAGCTATTGTGACAGATGAATGTCCGTCTTCCTTTGTCAACATTTAACTTAAAACGACATCTCTTCCTAATCCACCTGGCCAATTTCAAAGCAACTTCACAGGAATTTTTTTTGGGTTAAGCCCTTTCATAGCTGTTCAAAGAATTTGATTCCATGCAGAACTCTGGTTGCCATGGCAACGGAAAGAAAAAACATATGAAAATTTTAAAAATCTTCTCCTTCAAAAGTACCGGCTGGATTTCAAAGTTATTTGGCATAGATGTTCCTTGGGTCACTCTCTACCAAGATTGTTCAAATTATTTTGATCCATTGAAAAGATGGCCACAAGGGGGCGGAGCATGTTTTCCTTATATGAATATAGTACAGATTTGAAAAATATTCTTGGCCAAAATTACTGGCTAGATTTCAGAGTTATTTGGCAAAGATGTTCCTTACGTCACTCTCTACCAAGATTGTTCAAATTATTTTTAATTTGATCCTTGAAAAACATGGACGCCAGGGGGCAGAGCACATTTTCCTTATATGTTTATAGTAAAAACTTCAAATATCTTCTCCTCCAAAATTACTGGCTGGATTTCAAAGTTATTTGGCAAAGATGTTCCTTACGTCACTCTCTACCAAGATTGTTCAAATTAATTTGATCCTTGAAAAACAAGGACGCCAGGGGGCAGAGCACATTTTCCTTGTATGTATATAGTACAAATTTGAAAAATCTTCTCCAAAGTACTCGCTGGATTTCAAAGTTATTTGCCACAGATGTTCCTTAGGTCACTCTCTACCAAGATTGTTCAAATTATTTTGATTTGTTGAAAAACATGGCTGCAATGGGGCAGAGCCCGTTTTCCTTATATGAATATAGTACAAATTTGAAATATCTTCTTGGCCAAAAGAACTGGCTGGATTTCAAAGTTATTTGGCACAGATGTTCCTGAAAGAGGTCACTCTCTACCAAGATTGTTCAAATTATTTTGATTCGTTAAAAAACATGGTCACTATGGGGCGGAGCTCGTTCTCCTTATCTCCTTATATGAATATACAGTAGAACCTCGTTAAATCGAAGTCCTTGGGACCAAGCTGAAAACTTAGAAATAACGATTATTCGGATTAAAAATCCGATGGAAATTTCAGTTTGTGAGTGTGCATGTCTGCATTTTTATTACTGGTGCATATTGTGGAAATCGATATGCCATTAAAACCACCTATTAGGTGTATGTATATACTATTTGCAAGTTATGAAAAGTAATGAAAATATATCATGATCTACTTAGATGCTTCTGATGAACACAATCATTCTACCATGTCAAACAATGATACACATTTTTACCGTCGACCTGCTGCTTTAGGTAGCGTCGCATGCAGGTGACAAACGCGATGATATGTATTGTACTACAGATCTGACACCTGGGTTTATCTGCTGGCACGTGCATATTATGCAACCTGTCAGACATCGATTAGCATTAATCAACATTTCCGATGGGACACACGTTCCCCAACCCAATCTTGAAAAAAGGTGTGAAAAACTTGCCTGAGCCATCACTCCAGGTGCCTCCGCAAAATAAACTTGGTCACTGACCCAGATACAAATGATAATAAGGACGATCATGTTCACAAAAATTTATGAAATTTGACTTCAAAATAAAAATGAATTGCGACCTCGGGACCGGGATTTTTACTTCGAAATAGCTAAAAATTCAAAATAGCTATATTCGGATTAAACATTTTATTTTTACTTAAAATAAGAAGGGAAGAAATTGGGACCGAAAATAAACTTGGAAATGGCGAGGAGTTCGGTTTAATGATGCGAGGTTCTACTGTAGTACAAATTTGAAAAATCTTCTTGGCAAAAAGTACTTTTTGGATTTCAAAGTTATTTGGCACAGATGTTCCTTAGGTCACTTTTTACCAAGATTTTTCAAATTATTTTGATCCATTGAAAAACATGGCCGCCAGGCGTCTAAGCCCATTTTCCTTATATGTATATAGTACAAATTTGAAAAGTCTTCTTGTCCTAAAGTACTCTCTCGATTTATGGCTGGCAGAGGGCAGAGCCCATTTTCCACATTTTCTACAATATCATAAGATATTCGTTGTTTCTTTTTCTCCCACTAATACCTGGTTCTTAGGTGAGCGACCCAGGGCCATCATGGCCTTCTTGTTTTTTTGTGTTTTTTCATTCCTTTGTTCTCTACTGAAAGTGTTGCAATGCCATCTGACTTTGTTGTTGTTGCTGCAACGTGAATTTTACTCTTTTTTCAATCCTATTTCCTTGATTTCACTGCATTTGCCTTTGCAGTCTTAAATCTCAAATTCTAAGCAATTTCAACCTGATAAATTTGTGATAAATATCTACTTTAAATTTATTACGCTATGGTAGATTACGGTAGGACTGGCAGACAACAAATGACCGTCTGGTACCGGACTCTGTTTTTAGGTATCACGCCGCAACTGTCTGTCAATCAGTGAAAGTGGGCAGAGTAATTGTTATCCAATTTGAATATACAGTACCCACACACTTATTATACAGTCATGTACTACTAATTAGCACCACAGGAGTCCCATCAAAAATCCGGTTTTGGCCAGTTTAGAAACATCCAGTCTCATATACAGATGCATACAGAGCTATTTTGAGGAATTTTCAAAACGTCCAGGATCAAATTTTGAGACATATTTTGGGATTTTCAGGACATATTATATGTCTATGTCCGCTTATTGAAACCCCTGTCTAACACTCAATTAAATAGTGATTATTATTTATTCTACAGTTACTATAAATGTAATTCTCCAGTTTTATTTCAAAAGTAAGCACAGCAAACACAGTGCAGTTCAAAAGCAGATTACAAAATGAGGGTACAAAATAAAGGTTAAACAGTTTACAAAATGAAGGTCAAGAAGTTTACATAATGAAGATCATAATAAAGGTCAGCCATATTTAGTCTAATCCAATAATCTCTAATTAGTCTACATATATAATTAGACTATAAGTTTGTCCTCCGTCCGTCTGTCCGGATGTCGGCTCCGATTGTGTTCTTTATGTTGCCTCATCGCGTGACTTGATCACTGATAGTTACAAGTTTTGATCTTTAAGGTTTGTGTCTCGCAGCAAGTGTACGCTTTTTATACCCCCCCGCAACGAAGTTAGGGGGGGGTATACTGGAATCAGGTTGTCCGTCCGTCCGTCCGTCCGTCTGTCCGTCCGTCTGTCCGTCCGTCTGTCCGTCCGTCCGTCTGTAGACACAAAATTCTGCGGACTACTCCTCCTAAACTTCTGGAAGGATTTTGATGAAACTTGCTGGCAATGATCCTTAGACATTGTATTAGCGCGTTATCTATATAGCATTGAGTTACCTCCCCTATTTACCAAGTTATGCCCCTTTGATGATTTTTGCATTACAAAATTCTGCGGACTACTCCTCCTAAACTTCTGGAAGGATTTTAATGATATATATAGCATTGAGTTATATTACCACCTTCTAAACTACTGGAAGGATTTTATGAAACTTGGAATTAGACATCTATATAGCATTGAGTTACCTCCCCTATTTACCAAGTTATGCCCCTTTGATGATTTTTGCATTACAAACTTCTGCGGACTACTCCTTCTAAACTACTGGAAGGATTTTGATGAAACTTGCTGGCAGTGATCCTTAGACATTGTATAAGCGCGTTATCTATATATCATTTGGTTACCTCCCCTATTTTCCAAGTTATGCCCCTTTGATGATTTTTGCATTACAAACTTCTGCGGACTACTCCCTAAACTACTGGAAGGATTTTGATGAAACTTGCTGCCATTCATCCTTAGACATTGTAGTAGCGCTTTTTCTATATAACATTGGGTTACCCCCCCCCTCCCCCCTGTTTTAAAGATATGTCCCTTTGATGGTATTTGTTTTACAATTTTCTTCCATTGATAGATTTCAGTGAATCTTAATGATATTTATCCATAGACATAGGTATATCCATAGGTATGTGTTACAAAGGATCACTAGATTTCCATGTAGTTGGCACATATGTCCTCTATATACGTATTAAGATGGAGTGTTGTATGCAAGAATCTGATTTCATGCTCCAAAGCCATGTTTGACAAAAACACTTGCGGGGGGGTATTAGTAAGCCCTTAGGCGACAGTTCTAGTTGGCACTTGCTGTTTTTTTGGCCCCATTATAGTGCTTGAAATAGCTTGTTTGATTAGATGCACATGTGCCAATGGGCACTTGCGCTGTCACATGATTTTTCAAATACAGTGAAACCCCTCTAAACCGAACCCCTGAAAACCGGATCTCCCTCCAAACCGAACGAAATGTTCGGTCCCGAATTACATGTTCTTTATTCTATATTAAAAATACCCCTGAAAACCGAAACCCTCTATTCCGGAAACCGGACGGACTTTCTAGGACATATTCGTATCGGGCTATGGAAAATCACCCCTCCAAACCGAACGTGCCTTCCGGCAAAACCAATACGCAGGGTACTCTGACATGTATATCCTGTTATGTAATTTCCTAATGCATGAAATCATTTTGACAGCTAATCGCCATTTGTTTGTTATGCGTATGAACCACTTAAGTGTGATAATTACACTGGCGGCAGATAACTCATGCTGTACGGTGCACTTGTAAATAAAATAATTAAAGAAGTCGAAACATTAATACAATCAGTTCTTGCATGGTTTTTCACACATTTTACCGACACCACAGCAATGGTCAGATGTTTTTTAGAAACAACATTGTGTTTTATTCAAACAATGCGATATTATTCACAATCAGTATCAAACTGTATCAAGTTATCTTGAAATGGCCGAGGCTCTCAAGACCATGACTGAGAAAAAGATAGTGAATGTGAAATGTGGCAGCAAACAGAGTTCTATCACATCTTTCTTCAAGAAGCAGTAAAACATGTGAAAGTGTTAATACCAGTCTCTTCTTGCCTTGTGCTATGTGATAATATTTATTAATTGATGTGCTAAACAATCAGTTTGATTGTGTGATGTGCTGAAAACCATTTTAACTCTTAGCCAGCATACTCAATTGGTGTCTGCTCAATTTCTCTGCTGTTTGAACTGTATGATTACAATGTTTTTATATACATGTACTTACTGGGTGTTAATTAAAGATTAAAAATATTTATTTTGACTTTTATTACTTTTTAAAATCAATTTGGAAAAAAAAAGAATGCAGTTAATATGTATGAAGTGTTTGGTTAAAAGAGGTATGAACTTAAAATAGCACTTCATGCATCTAAACTGGATCTATTTTTTTCTTGATTTGATTTTATTATTACCTTCTTTTAACCCAATATAGTCCAAAACCCCTCTAATCTGGAAACCCCTTTAAACGGAACTTTTGGCTTGGTCCGGAAGAGTTCGGTTTAGAGGGGTTTCACTGTATCTTATTTTAAAACTTACTGCGTTTGTAAAGCAGTAAAATTTGCATTAGAAAAAACTGTAAAAACAGCAATATCTCGAGATTTCTTGGGTAATGTAATTTAGTTAACAGTGATCAGATTTCAATGCCTTACATACAATTATAACATTGATTTTCTTGAGATTAGAAGTTTTATTTTTTTTTCGTCATTTTAGCATCTGTGGGGTTGTCCCTTTAATTATAATACTTTCTTTGTGGTCTTAAAATTACACATGTATACTACTCAATGTTCGCAAAGTACCAAAAATTATATACACATTGGTCTTGAATCCACTCTTTGGTTATGGTCATTGTATTCAAAAGTTTAGAAAACTTCCAAACAGAATGAAACAAAATCTCATTTGCCTAGCTTATGATTTAAGGTAATTCATCCATCATTAAATTGTAATCATGGTCCATCAAGTGATTGTTGGAATTTGTTAGTAAATGTAGAGCCTATAACTCCCAAGTCAGTGGATGCTTGCATCTGCACTGAAGTCTTTTTAGCTCACCTGAGCACTTGTGCTCGGGTGAGCTTTTGTGATCGCCTTTTGTCCGTCGTGCGTCGTGCGTCGTCCGTCGTCCGTCGTCAACAATTGCTTGTGAACAATCTATAGGCCATAGTTTTGGCCCAATCTTCATAAAATTTGGTCAGGATGTTTGTCTACATGATATCTCAGATGAGTTCAAAATTGGGTCACATGGGGTCAAAAACTAGGTCACCAGGTCAAATCTTAGAAAAACCTTGTGAACACTCTAGAGGCCACAGTTTTAGCCCAATCTTCATAAATTTGTCAGGATGTTTGTCTACATGATATCTCGGATGAGTTCAAATTGGGTCATGGGGTCAAAAACTAGGTCACCAGGTCAAATCTTAGAAAAACCTTGTGAACACTCTAGAGGCCACAGTTTTAGCCCAATCTTCATAAAATTTGGTCAGGATATTTGTCTACATGATATCTCGGATGAGTATGATATTGGGTCATGTGGGGTCAAAAACTAGGTCACCAGGTCAAATCTTAGAAAATCCTTGTGAACACTCTACAGGCCACAATTTTGGCCCAATCTTCATGAAACTTGGTCAGGATGTTTGTCTACATGATATCTCAGATGAGTTCGAAATTGGGTCATGTGGGGTCAAAAACTAGGTCACCAGGTCAAATCTTAGAAAAAGCTTGTGAACACTCTAGAGGCCACAGTTTTGGCCCAATCTTCATGAAACTTGGTCAGGATGTTTGTCTACATGATATCTCGGATGAGTTCGAAATTGGGTCATGTGGGGTCAAAAACTAGGTCACCAGGTCAAATCTTAGAAAAAGCTTGTGAACACTCTAGAGGCCACAGTTTTGGCCCAATCTTCATGAAACTTGGTCAGGATGTTTGTCTACATGATATCTCGGATGAGTTCGAAATTGGGTCAATGGGGTCAAAAACTAGGTCACCAGGTCAAATCTTAGAAAAACCTTGTGAACACTCTAGAGGCCACAGTTTTAGCCCAATCTTCATGAAAAATGGTCAGGGTGTTTGTCTACATGATATCTTCGATGAGTTTGAAATTGGGTCATGTGGGATCAAAAACTAGGTCACCAGGTCAAATCTAAGGAAAACCTTGTGAACTCTCTAGAGGCCACAATTTTAGCCAAATCTTCAATAGATTTGGTCAGGATGTTTGTCTAATTGATATATTGGATGAGTTTGAAAATGAGTCACATGAGGTCAAAAACTAGGTCACCAGGTCAAATCTAAGAAAAACCTTGTGAACCTCTAGAGGCCTACATTTTTGTCCCAGTCTTCATTAAAAAAAAATTCCCTTAAAGGTTATATTTAAATGTTAGAAAAACACTATTAGATGCCAGATTTTTTGTCATTATGCCTAACACTGCCATCTTACTCAGGTGAGCGACACAGGGCCATCTTGGCCCTCTTGTTAAGCATTTGGAGAACCATGCTTATAATTTAATGATTGATGGATTACCTTAATAATTGTAAACAGTATACACTTAAAATAATGTAAATTGGATTTTTTGGTGCTCAGTAAACTTTTAGTAGTTTGTAATAGGTCAAATGTAAGAGACTTGTAAAATTGAGAGTTGGCATCTGCATTTGGTGCTCTTATTTAGTTTTCAGGTGAGATAACACATGAAACAAAATTATCAATGATAGGTATTAAAAAGACCTCTGCCACTATATAACTTGTCAATTTACCTCTAAAATGCCCATTGTTTGACATTTTTAGCTCACCTGAGCACATGTGCTCAGGATGAGCTTTTACGTCCGTCCGTCCGTCCGTCCGTCGTCCGTCGTCCACAATTTGTTTGTTTGCACTCTAGCATCTTCATTTTATGAGCAATTATCTTCAAACTTTAAAACAATGTTTATAACCATAAAATCTCGGCCAAGTTCGATTATGGCTGATATCGGAACATTAGGTCAGGAGTTATGCCCCTTTTAAAATTCAAAAAAGCCAGATTTCACATTGTTTGCACTCTAGCATCTTCATTTCATGAGCAATTATCTTCAAACTTTATATCAATGTTTATAACCATAAAATCACGGCCAAGTTCGATTATGGCTGATATGGTACCATTAGGTCAGGAGTTATGCCCCTTTTAATATTCAAAAAATGCCATATTTCAAGTTGTTTGCAGTCTAGCATCTTCATCTTTTGAGCAATCCTCTTCAAACTTTATGGCAATGCTTATGACCATAAGGTCTCGATTGAGTTTGATTATGGCTGAGATTCATCAATTAGGTCAGGAGTTATGCCCCTTTTAATATTAAAAAAAAATGCCATATTTCACTTTGTTTACACTCTAGCATCTTCATCTTTTGAGCAATCATCTTCAAACTTTATGGCAATGCTTATGACCATAATGTCTCGATTGAGTTTGATTATGACTGAGATCAGTTGATTAGGTCAGGAGTTAAGCCCCTTTTAATATAAAAAAATGCCAGAAATCACTTTGTTTATACTCTAGCATCTTCATCTTTTGAGCAATCATCTTCAAACTTTATGACAATGCTTTTGACCATAAGGTCTCGATTGAGTTCGATTATGGCTGAGATCCGTCAATTAGGTCAGGAGTTATGCCCCTTTTAATATAAAAAAGCCATATTTCACGCTGTTTACACTCTAGCATCTTCCGTTTTTTAGCAATCATCTTCAAACTTTATGACATTGTTAACGACCATAATGTCTCGATTGAGTTCAATTGTGGCTGAGATGGGTCATTTAGGTCAGGAGTTATGCCCCTTTTAATACAAAAAATGCAAGATTTCACTTTGTTTATTCTCTACCAACTTCATTTTTTTAACAATCATTTTTAAACTTTAAGACAATGTTTATGCCCATAATCTCACAATCGGGTTCAATTATAACTGATATTGACTTGTAAATTTAGGAGTTATGCCCATTTCACCATAAAAAAAAAGCCAGATTTCACTTTTACACTCAAGCATCTTTATTTCTTAAGCAATCATCTTTCTCAGGTGAGCGACCAAGGGCCATCTTGGCCCTCTTGTTTAAGTTACATGCATGAATTTGATGGCATTGATGGCTATTAGGGTGCTAACGTAATAAGAACAAATTTTTGTATATAATATGCTCCATGACTGCACTAAAGAGATACCCACTCCAACTAAAAACATTATCTTAGGCTAACATATTTAAGGGGTGATTTTCCAGACTTTGAGGGGACACCATTCTCTTTCTTTGAATCAGCTCAGTTAAAGATTATGCAGGAAGTCAAAAATTGGTTTTCTTTAACATTTCAGCTGTTCGAATGGGCCGGATTCCAAAAGTAGATAAGGAGAAAGCACTGGAAGTGTTCCAGAAAGGTGGTTCAGATTTTCATAACATGGAGGTGAAACTTCAGACCTCCTCTGGACAGTATAATTTCCATATCAACCCCATGCAAGGAGGAAGTCATAGTAGTGAAGATCAGGTCATCACTGCGAGCACCAGTGAAGTAACTTTGCATATGCCAACTGAAAACCAGATACGTCCACCCTTGTCTGCTTCAAGTTCAGTTTCTGCTAACTCAGACTGTGATAAGGAGGATACATTTAATAGATTGAATGATGCTGAATTAGATCTAGATATAGATGAACCAGATTGTATGGACGAACCTCAGCATCCTGTGGAGGCCCAGTCGTTTGAGAAAGATCTGCCAATTGAAGAAGACACAATGGAAGTGTTTAAAAGGCCCACTATTGAGGAACATCGTAATGAAACTAATAAGGTTTGTAGTGAAAGTGGGGAAACACAGTCTGATGAATATTTTGTAAAAGCACTGAAGAGTGAAAGGTTGCTTGAAAATTCTCAGAAAAGAAGAAATAAACCCAAACCACATCCTCCGCAGGTGAAAAACATATCATCAGTAACTGTACCTTTGTTAACTCCTTTGGAGAATGCAGTCTCAAAACATGATGGATCCATATCTGGTAAAAAGTCAGTATATCCCTATAATCCTGGCAATATACAAGTCCCCAACTCCTCTCAGCAGCTGATGCACACTTGTAGTTTTTCTGAGTTTGACAATAGTCAGAATTTTCAGCAACTTGATCAGCAGCAGCCAAGTCTAGCAACATCTCAACATCAGCATGAGCAACACCTGCAATATCCCTTCTTTAATTCTGGAAACAACCTGGATAAACCCTATCAGCCACCACAACAGCAACAGGTTCAGCAGCAGTATCAGAATAACCAGCCACATTTCTACAGCAACCCAGCATCTCAGCCTCAAAGCTATCATCATCCTTATAATACACAACACTCCTACCCTCAACAAAATCCACCACAGTATATGAACGACCAAAGTTTTTGCTATCCCCAGCATTCCCAAAGCTCTGGTTTCTGTGGTAACATACAGCAAGTGACTCCTCAAGATATTGCTGGTGATCCCAGATTTAGAAAAAATGTGAAGCAGTATCAATGTAGGCAAGATCACAGGGGTAAAAATCTGCCTCAGTTTCTTGTGAATAAAGGCAATACAGCAAACGAAACAGCTGACTCAAGAATGAAGGTCAGTGCTATCTCACAGGGTGGTGCAGAGTTTGAAGATCTATCATCTACTTCAGCATTGCCTATGTTCTCATTTGGAAATTACTCACACACAAATTTTGATAGCAATGCTCCAGTTGTTCAGGCATCATCAAATATGTCAGATATGGAAGACATCAATTTGATGAAAGGTCAAGAACCTTTTACCATGGACTCTAACAGACCAAGACCTGATATGAAAATGATGGCACAATGTCCAGGTTCTAGCAAAGCTTATTCTTTCTCTAGGTGCTCAAGTAGTATGAGTGGGGATGACCATTGTTTCTACCAATCCAGCTCATTGATTACTGGTAGTAGTAATTCTTCAACATCAAGTCAAGGAATTGGTCTCCAATTTAATGGTCCAGACTTAACGCTTTACCCTGAAATAACTAGTTTAACTCTCTCTCAAACTGAAAACTCAAGCATAATATCAAGTCAGAATTCATCAGTGGCAGTTCCAAGGCCCCGTTATAGTCCCAACTTAATCAAGGTCCTCTTGGAGAAAACTTTTGATGCATACAAGGATGAAATATTTGCAGAGTCTTTAAGGGCTAAGCTAAATCAGTCCAAATCTAATGAAGGAATTATCAGTATTGTTCAAGAGCTCCTCAATGGAATGGCTGGTATGCGTAAAGAGGAAAAAGCAGAAACAAGTGATAGTAAAGGAACTTCCTCTACATCCTCCGTAAATAACAAGAGCAGCAGTAATTGTATTAGTGAGGTATCCGAAGTAAGTGGTGATGATTTAAGCTGTTTAAAGGACAATGAAAGTAACATTAATAAAGAAGCAGCTGCAAAGGAAGGAACTGAACAAACTAGTACTTTGCAAAGACATTATGTAGCACCATATCAAAGAAGTCTAGGAAATTCTAGTCTTTCAGAGAGAGAGAAAGTGGGAAACTTGCCACCATTTGACAACTTGAACAACTGGCATTCATTTGCTGGTGGAAATAAAACATCTAACTTCACTGAGCCTTTTCCTGCATACATGAATGCCGAAAAATTACCCTTTTGCAGGCAGCGTGAAAGTTCCATGTTCAGACAATATCAGGACATTGGTAACACGGCTGAAATGAATACAATAAAAAAATGGAAACAGTCCGACCATTCTGGGGGGATTGATACCATTAAAATGACTGATAATGAAGAAATGTCCATCGCAGAGTCTCTGGATTTGTTAACACTTGCAATGAAGATTCTGTACCGGCTGAAGCCAGAACAAAGAGAAATGCTTCGCTTGTTCAGAGAAGGCAAGGTAAGTGGCAAAAAAGCGTTGGGAAAAATATCTTGGCAATGTTAATATAAAGGAATAGCAATGCAACATCATTATGAATACAGACTCAATATGGTGGTCTATTTTTAGCTCACCTGAGCACAACGTGCTCAAGGTGAGCTTTTGTGTTCGCCCTTCGTCCGGCGTCCCATATCCATCATGTGATGTGTGTCATCAACAATTTGGCCATATTTTACAGCCAATTTTCCTGAAACTTGGTCAAAATGTGTGTCTCTATAAAATCTTGGACAAGTTCGAAATTGGGTCATGTGGGGTCAAAAAGTAGGTCACGAGGTCAAATCTTATAAAAACCTTGTTAACACTCTAGAGGCCACATTTTTGGCCCAATCTTCATGAAATTTGGTCAGAATGTTTGTTTTCATAATGCCTTGGACAAGTTTGAATTTGGGTCATGTGGGGTCAAAAAGTAGGTCATGAGGTCAAATCTTAGAAAAACCTTGTTCACACTCTAGAGGCCACATTTTTGGCCCAATCTTTACGAAACTTGGTCAGAATGTCTGTTTCCATAAAATCTTGGACAAGTTGGAAAGTGGGTCATGTGGGGTCAAAAAGTAGATCACAAAGTCAAATCCTAGAAAAACCTTGTTAACACTCTAGCGGCCACATTTTTGGCCCAATCTTCATGAAACTTGGTCAGAATGTCTGTTTCCATAAAATCTTGGACAAGTTCGAAAGTGGGTCATGTGGGGTGAAAAACCAACATATGTTGCTCAATAATAGTCAGGTGAGTGATTCAGGGCCATTATGGCCCTCTTGTTTATGTTAAGTAGAGAAGTGAGCTGTTAGGAACAATGAATGTCTGTCATCCATAGGTAGTTTGTTTACACTCTAGTAAGTTCATTTTTAAACATATTCAAACTTTATAACCCTATTTAAGGTTATAGTTAGATAATGGCAGATGTTGGCCTTTAGGGTCTGGAGGAAATTTCACCTCTTACATCAACATTTATAAATAAATCTTGTTTAAATTAAGACACAATGTCATTGTCCATACTTTTTCAGGTAAGATTGGTAATGGCTTAAATCAGACAAATAGATCTGAGGTATGATCCTTGAAATACAAAATTTATATAAATGTTTACACTCTAGCATCTTTATTTCTCATTAATCTTCTTGAAACTCAGTGACATTGTTTATTGCCATAATCTGGCAAGTTTGATAGTGGCAGATATTGGCCCTGTGTATCAGGAGTTTAAGCCCATGATTATTGAAAGAAGCAAGGTTTCACTTTGTTTACACTTCAGAAGTATCATTTGATTTAATCACCAATGTCAATTTATTTTAATCTGTCTTTATGAAAGTTAGTGGTACTGAGGTGAGCAATATAGGGCCATCATTGCCCCCTGGTTTTGCGCGGAATGACACAGTTAGTGAATCAGAATGTAAAGTCTACTTCATTGTTTCATTCTTATTCAGTCTGTTCATTTCTTCATACAGTTATGTTTACATGCTGTCAACATATTGTGACAAGGCCTGGAGTTAAGATATTTGGTTTTTAACATAGCCTAGTGGACCTCTATCAATTTGTTCAAATCATTGACCTTGGATGACCTTGACCATGACCCAGTGACCTGTTTTTGTGTATTTAAGCTACATCCTTCATATATGGACCAAAGGTACTGTTTGATATGTGGAGTTGAAATGATCTTGCTGACTGTTTCTGTATGGATGTGTTCAGTATGACTATGCTACTATACAGTAACAAGCCAATGTTTCTCAGGTGAGCAAATTCAGGGCTATCATATGTTTTTATTCAATGCCTTTAGCTAGAGATTAATGTGTGCTCTTCATCTCCAAGACCCTTGATCTGAATTAAATCAAAGTTCACAGGAGTGTTTGATACCAAATTTAGTTGTGGATTCTCTTGCCAGGATACATTTCTGTTATTTTCACAGGGTAATGATCATTTCTTATTCTTTTAAGTGTGCATAGAAATTCTTTTTGTATTTTGTCACCATATTACTTCTCATGACTTAATGATGCTTTTATCCATCTTCTAGTTAGTCTTACGAGTAACGACAGATTCAGATGCAGATGTCAAGGAAGTGTTCGATAAGATTGTTCAAGGAATTCCTTCACTGAATGAGAGGATATTGCGTAAGTACTTCTTGTAGTTTTTTAGCTCACCTGGCACAAAGTGCCAAGGTGAGCTTTTGGAACCAGCCTTTGTCTGGCATCTATCATCGTGAGTCGTTAGTCGTCAACAATTTACTTAAAACATCTTCTTCTCTGAAACTACTGATGGGAAAGGGTGCTCCTAAGGTGGTCCCCTATAAAAATTGTTCAAATGGTTCAGGCCTGTAGCATAATTAGGTCACAGGAGCTAAAAAAAGATTTTAAAAGTGAAATCTTAAAAAATCTTCTCTGTAACCACAAGGCCTAGAGCTTAGATATTTGATGTGTATCATTGTCTAGTAGACTTCTATCAAGTTTGTTCAAATCATGACCATGTGGTCAAAATTTGCCCCACCCCTGGGGTCACTTTTGTATATGAAAAAATAGAAAAATCTTCTTGTCAGAAACCACAAGGCCAGGTGGTTAGATATTTGGTATGTAGCATGGCTTAGTAGACTTCTACCAAGTTTGTTCAAATCATGTCCCTGGGGTCAAAATTGGCCCCACCAAGGGGTCACTTTTTTGGTTTAAAAAAAAAAATTTCTTCTCAGAAACCACAAGGCCTGGAGTTTAGATATTTGTTGTGTAGCATTGTCTAATAGACTTCTACCAAGTTTGTTCAAATCATGGCCCTGGGGTCAAAATCGGCCCCACCCAAGGGGTCACTTTATTTTACATCGGCTCATATAGGAAAAGCTAGAAAAATCTTCTCAGAAACCACAAGGCCTGGAGTTTTGATATTTTATGTGTAGCATTGTATAAAAGTCTTCTACCAAGTTTGTTCAAATCAAGACCCTGGTGTCAAAATTGGCCCCGCCCAAGGGGTCACTTTATTTTACATCAGCTCATATAGGAAAAGGCTAAAAATAAAAAAATCTTCTTCTCAGAAACCACAAGGCCTGGAGTTTTGTTATTTGATGTGTAGCATTGTCTAATAGTCTTCTACCAAGTTTGTTCAAATCATGACCCTGGGGTCAAAATTGGCCCCGCCCAGGGGTCACTTTTTTTTTACATCAGCTCATATAGGAAAAGGCTAGAAAAATCTTCTTCTCAGAAACCACAAGGCCTGGAGTTTTGATATTTTATGTGTAGCATTGTATAAAAGCCTTCTACCAAGTTTGTTCAAATCATGACCCTGGGGTCAAAATTGGCCCCGCCAAAGGGTCACTTTGTTTTACATCAGCTCATATAGGAAAAGGCTAGAAAAATCTTCTCAGAAACCACAAGGCCTGGAGTTTTGTTATTTGATGTGTAGCATTGTCTAATAGTCTTCTACCAAGTTTTTTTAAATCATGACCCTGGGGTCAAAATTGGCCCCGCCCCAGGGGCCCCTTTATTTAACATGGGCTCTTATAGGAAAAAACAAGAAAAATCTTCTTCTCAGAAACTACAAGGCCTGGAGTTTTGATATTTGGTGTGCAGTGTTGTCCAGTAGACCTTTACCAAGTTTGTTCAAATCATGACCCTTGGGTCAAAATTGACCCAACCCAAGGGGTCTACTGATTTTACATAGGCTTATATAGGAAAAAACTAGAAAAATCTTCTTGTTAGAAACCACAAGGCCTGGAGTTTAGATATTTGGTGTCATGTGGGGTCAAAAAGTAGGTCATGAGGTCAAATCTTAGAAAAACCTTGTTCACACTCTAGAGGCCACATTTTGGCCCAATCTTTAAGAAACTTGGTCAGAATGTCTGTTTCCATACAAACCACAAGGCCTGGAGTTTAGATATTTGGTGTGCAGCATTGTCTTGTAGATCACAACCAAGTTTGTTCAAATCATGACCCTGGGGTCAAAATTGGCTCATCCCCAGGGTTCACCTGATTTAACATAGCTTATATAGGAAAAAACTAGAAAAATCTTTTTGTCAGAAACCACAAGGCCTGGAGTTTAGATATTTGGTGTGTAACATTGCTTCAAAGACATCTATCAATTTTGTTCAAATCATTGCCCTGGGGTCAAAATTGGCCCCGCATTAGGGGTCACTTTATTTTACATAGGCTCATAGGGAAAAAAATAGAAAAATCTTCTTGTCAGAAACCACAAAGTCGGATGTTTAGATATTTGGTGTGCAGTGTTGTCAAGTAGATCTTTACCAAGTTTGTACAAATCATGGCCCTGGGGTCAAAATAGGCCCGCCCCAGGGGTCACTGAAAATAACAAAGACTGTTGTAGGAAAAAACTAGAAAAATCTTTTTCTCAGAAACCACAAGGCCTGGAGTTTAGATATTTGGTATGTATGATGGCCTAATTGACATCTACAAAGTCTTTTCATATCATGGCCCTGGGGTCAAAATTGGCCCTGCCCCAGGGGTCACTTTATTTTACATAGCCTAATGATACCGGGTGAGAGATCCAGGGCCATCATGGCCCTCTTATTTTAAGCTCACTTGCCACGAAGTGCCAAGGTGAGCTTTTGGGACTAGCCTTTGTCCGGCGTCTGGCATCGTGAGTCATAAGTCGTCAGTCGTCAACAATTTACTTAAAAGTCTTCTCTGCAACTCCTGATGTGAAAGTGATCAAACTTGGCAAGGACATTCCTAAGGTGATCCCCTATTAAAATTGTTCAAATGGTTCTGGTCTGTTGCATAATTAGGTCACAGGAGCTAAAAATAGATTTTAAAATCTTAAAAATTCTTCTTCTCTGAAACCAAAAGGCCTAGAGCTTAGATATTTGGTGTGTAGCATTGTCAAGTGGATCTCTACCAAGTTTGTTCAAATCATGACCCTGGGGTCAAATTTTGCCCCGCTATAGGGGTCATCTTGATTTAACATACAGTAAAACCTCACTCTGCGACCAACTCATTTTCACGACCAACTCAATATTACGGGCAAATTTTGCGGACCTGAATTTTTCTCTATATATTTCAATGGTCGCTCACCTCATTAAAGCGGGCAACTCAAAATTGCGTAAAAAGACCACTTAAATTGGACCAAATCGTAAAATTAGTCTTCTTTTGACCTCGTTAATGTGAACGATGGTCCTGTGAAAAAGTTGATTCAAGTTGTCATTTTACAACACCTGGTTTCCGGTACAGGTGAAGGTCGCACATGTAATTCAGATGTTTTGATAACACAGTAGATAAGATTCGATGGAGAGTGAAAACAATGGGTGAGATGGGTAATATTACGTAACAGAGAGCAATCTTGGGATCTACGGATGTATTTTCTGTCAAGTTAACGAGTATTTGTTATATGTCCAGATGAGCTGCCCCTGATTAGCAATAACAATCACCGTGACGCGTTTCGATTGTCTAAAGTTTTGACAGTCGTTAATTGGCACGAAGACTTCCCACGAAAACTTGACTAAAATAGAATTAGAAACCACAAGGCCTGGAGTTTAGATATTTGGTATGTAACATGGCTTAGTTGACATCTACCAAGTTTAATCACATCATTGCCAAAGGGTCGAAATTGGCCCCACCCCAGGGGTCACTTTATTTAACAAAGGCTAATATAGGGAAAAAAAATGAAAAAATCTTCTTCTCAGAAACCACAAGGCCTGGAGTTTAGATATTTGGTATGTAACATGGGCTAATAGACCTCTACCAAGTTTGTTCAAATCATGGCCCTGGGGTCAAAATTGGCCCTGTCCCAGGGGTCACTTGATTTTACATAGCCTAATGATACCAGGTAAGTGACACAGGGCCATTATGTCCCTCTTGTTATTTTAAAGCATTACTTATGCACTATGAGACATATAACCTTGAATCTTCATAGGTGAATAGACCTTACATAGGAGAAATGCAGTGCACAAGAACCATAATTCTGCAAATAATGTTTTTGGAGCTATTTTTGTGTAATTTCATTACGGCTTTGTGCACATTTGCAAAAAACATATAGGGTTTGTTATGTTTATTATCCTTCTTATTATTATTCTAACCTACTACAAGAGATAATTTAATTATGTTGCCAATGTCTAAGCAACCTGAAAATTAAACTGCCTCGACATAAAAATAAAAAATTTTAAAATCAAGTGTTTTCAATTTCAATGATGTCAAATGAAGTCAGATTTGACGTCGTCGGCTCCAAATGTTTGTTCGCGCTCCAGAGTCTTCAATTCTGATCAGACTGTCATGATATTTACACAGAAGATTTATATGAGGTTGTAGATTTGAACCTTGGCATTCAAATTTCCAAATTCAAAAATATGAAGATTTCATGGCAAAACAGAGTTTTGAACTTAGGTCCTAAAAATATATTTTGATGTTACAAGGCCACCTAATGCATTAGAAGCATGAATATTGGACAGCATATCGGCGTAGATGTCTACTTTCTATTTCCTAAAGGATTTTTAACTCACCTGAGCAAAGCTCAGGGTGAGCTATTGTGATCCCGTGAGTGTCCGTCTGTTGTGCGTCATGCGGCGTCAACAATTTTTAGTGTTTACACTCTATCACCTTTATTTCTTAAGCAATCATCTTCAAACTTTAAGACAATGTTTATGACCATAATGTCTCGATTGAAATTGATTATGGCTGAGATCTGTCAATTAGGTCAGGAGTTATGCCCCTTTTAATATTCCAAAAATGCCAGATTTCACTTTGTTTACACTTTAGCATCTTCATCTTTTGAGCAATCATCTTCAAACTTTATGGCAATACTTATGACCATAATGTCTCAATTGAATTATGATTATGGCTGAGATCAGTCAATTAGGTCAGGAGTTATGCCCCTTTTAATATTGAAAAAATGCCATATTTCACTTTGTTCACACTCTAGCATCTTCATCTTTTGAGCAATCATCTTCAAACTTTATGGCAATGCTTATGACCATAATGTCTCGATTGAGTTTGATTATGGCTGAGATCAGTCGATTAGGTCAGGAGTTAAGCCCCTTTTAATATAAAAAATGCCAGATTTCACTTTGTTTACACTCTAGCATCTTCATCTTTCGAGCAATCATCTTCAAACTTTTTGGCAATGCTTATGACTATAATGTCTCGATTGAGTTCGATTAAAGCTGAGATCTATTGATTAGGTCAGGAGTTATGCCCCTTATACAGTGGTCACGCGATTCCTCGAGGTCGGACGGGATCTGAAAAAAAAAACTCGGAAGAATCGCCGTATTCGAGGAATCATTTATGTGTCAAAATTCTATACATTTACATTTGTTAAACATAATATATGTTTAAAAATACAAAAATAACACGATCATAGCTTTCAATGTGAGAATTAAGTCAGATATAAGTTCTTTTTTTACCGATTATATGACTGAAACCCTTTGTTTTAGTTTGTGTATATGGCGGCGTTGCATATGTTTTACATTCTTGTAATTAACACTTATACTGTGGTTCTTCAAATCAATGATTACAGAGAAAAAGAACAACACACAAACAAACAAAATTGGTTTCTTTAATGACAAATGATTAATCATGCAGACCCATCACAGTTTGTTACATGATCAGTAGGTGCGAAAATACTTTCTACATGGCCGTGTTGATATAACATTTCACCAATGTACTCTAAGGAGGTTTGACAATGTGTGAAAGCAAAAAGAAACCATCTCGACCAAGGTGTTAATTACAGGTGGTCATAGGGCCGGAGTATGGTTGTCAAGGAGATATAGTTAGGTTTTGATATTGACTTCGAGGGATCGCATAGAAATAATATAGGATATACTATCTAGGGACCACGGACGGAGCTCGAGGAATCCAAAATCGCATGTTTGAAGAATCGCCCATAAATATATATAGAATAAGAAGGGCTAAATCAAGGGACTGGACTTGTAGCTCGAGCCATCGCCGGTATTCAATGAATCGCCACATTGAGGAATCGCGTGACCACTGTAATATAAAAAAATGCCATATTTCACATTATTTACACTCTAGCATCTTCCTTTTTTTAGCAATCATCTTCAAACTTTATGACATTGTTAATGACCATAATGTCTCGATTGAGTTCAATTGTGGCTGAGATGGGCCATTTAGGTCAGGAGTTATGCCCCTTTTAATAAAAAAAATGCAAGATTTCACTTTGTTTATTCTCTACCAACTTCATTTTTTTAACAATCTTTTTTAAACTTTAAGACAATGTTTATGCCCATAATCTCGCAATCCGGGTTCAATTATAACTGATATTGACTAGTAAATTTAGAAGTTATGCCCTTTTCACCATAAAAAAAGCCAGATTTCACTTTTACACTCTAGCATCTTTATTTTTTAAGCAATTATCTTTCTCAGGTGAGCGATCAAGGGTCATCTTGGCCCTCTTGTTTCTTAAGTCACATGGTTATGACGTCATAGCAAGAGGGCCATGATGGCCCTGAATCGCTCACCTGATTATAAATGAGCAACATATGTTGGATTTTTCATATTGACCTACTTTTTGACCCCACATGATCCACTTTCAAACTTGTCCAAGATTTTATGGAGAAAAACATTCTGACAAAGTTTCATGAAGATTGATCCAAAAATGTGGCCTCTAGAGTGTTTACAAGGTTTTACTAAGATTTGACCTCGTGACCTACTTTTTGACCCCACATGACCCAATTTCGAACTTGTCCAAGATTTTATGGAAACCAACATTCTGACCAAGTTTCATGACGATTGGGCCAAAAATGTGGCCTCAAGAGTGTTAACAAGGTTTTTATAAGATTTGACCTCATGACCTTCTTTTTGACCCCACATGACCAAATTTCGAATGGAGACAAACATTCTGACCAAGTTTCATGAAGATTGGCCTCTAGAGTGTTAACAAGCCAAACTGTTGACGACGCACGACGGACTAAGGGCCATCACAAAAGCTCACCTTGAGCACGTTGCGCTCAGGTGAGCTAAAAAAGACTAAAAGCATCTTTTTGAAAGATTTCTTTTGCTCTGGCATCAGACTTTGACTCAATCTTTTCGAAAATTAAATTTCAGTGATTAATTCATTTATTTTAAAGTTTCAATTAGACGTCAGCTCCAAATGTTTGTTCGTGCTCTAGAGCCTTAAATTCTGATTAGACTGTCATGATATTTTTACAGAAGATGTATATTAGGATGTAGATGTGCATTTTGGTATTCAAATTTCCAAATTCGAAAATATTAAGATTTCATGGCAAAACCGTGTTTGAACTTCGGTCAGAAAAATATATTTAATGTTACAAAGCCACCTGCATTAGAAGCATGAAAATTGGACAGCATATTTGCCAAGAGGTCTACTTTCTATTTTCTGTTTTTTCTTATTATTCTTATACTTATTCTTCCAACCTGTCAAGAGTAAATTTCAGTATGTTGCAAATGTCCAAGCAAAATGAAAATTAATTTGCTGTGAAGAAAAAGTATAAATTTTTAAAATCAAGTGTTTATAATTTTCATTGACACCAGATTTAACGTCAGCTTCAAAAGTTTGTTCGCGCTTTAGGGACTTCAATTTTTGCCGGATTATCTTGATATTTTCACAGAAAATATGTTAGGATGTAGATGAGCACTTTTCGTTCAAATTTCCAAATTTGAAAAGATTAAGATTTGATAGCAATACCGAGTTTCAAACTTTGGCTCTAAAATAACATTTAAAAGTTACAAAGCGCCCTGATGCGTTAGAAGCATGAAAATTGGACAGCACATCAACATAGAGGTTAACACTTTATTTTCTTAATGATTTTCTTTTAAGTCACATGGTTATGACGTCATTAAAAAGACTAAAAGCATTTTATTAAACAGATTTCTCTCGCTATGGCATAATGAATTTTGAGTCAGTTTGAGTCAATCTTAATTAAATTTCCATTATTAATAAAGTTAAAACTTAAGTGATGCATACTGCAGGAATGGCTGTTTTTTGTCATGTGGTTATGACGTAATGCATACTTAAGCAAGAATTATTGATTAATTCATATAAAATCGCCAATTTGACCAATGAACTTTAAATTTTCAGAAATGTCAAAACTTAAGACTTTCATAAAGTCTTGAAATTTTCAAGCGTTTACATCATTAAACATGGCAGATATTCATGTTTCCTGGAATGTCTTCTTTTACACTTGAAAAAACGAACATGTTTGTGCTCTCGAAGGAAACTGATTTTTATCTTCTGAAATGGTGCATACTTCAAGGAATTAATGTTCAGTCACGTGATTATGACAACAATGATATTCAAGCAGTAATTATTGAACAATTCATACCAAATCAACAATTGGATCAATGATCTTAAAATTAGTAAGTAAAAAACCAATGTCTAAGTTGCGCAAAAATGTGTCAAAAATTTAAAGTGATTAGCTCAAAGCATAAATGATTAAGCAATAGCAAGTAATATCTTTCTTAGATAATAAAGTTAAATCCCTCTGAGATAAGCAAACAGAAAGCCTTCTAGTATTCTTTTAAGTTTTGTCTGGAGCATTTCTTATGCACTATGAGACATATAACCTTAAAGCTTCATAGGTGGGTAGACGTTATGGACAAGAATTGCAGTACACTAGAGCATACTCCATTTCCAATGTTTCTTGTTGGAGTTTTTCTGCTATTTTACAATTTCATGTCCTTAAGATAACACCCATTCGACTCATGCTATTGAAATTGAATTTCACTTGTGCAAAGAAATTAATGATGCACAAGGTTCATAACTCTTGCATCAGTATTTTTGGAGATATTCCCCCTTTTTAGCTCACCTGAGCACAACGTCCTCTAGGTGAGTTTTTGCGATCGCCCTTTGTCTGGCGTTCGGCATCCATCGTCAACAATTTGGCATGTTAACACTTTAGAGGCCATATTTTTAGGCCAATCTTCATGAAACTTGGTCAGAATGTTTGTATCCATTAAATTGGACAAGTTAAAATTTGGGTCATGTGGGGTCAAAAAGTAGGTCATGAGGTCAAATCTTAAAAAAAACCTTGTTAACACTCTAGAGGCCACATTTTTGGCCCAATCTTCATGAAACTTGGTCAGAATGTTTCTCTTCATAAAATCTTGAAAAAACTTGAATTTGGGTCATGTGGGATCAAAAAGTAGGTCATGAGGTCAAATCCTAGAAAAACGTTAACACTCTAGAGGCCACATTTTTGACTCAATCATTCATGAAACTTGGTCAGAATGTTTTTTTTCATAAAATCTTGGACAAATTCAAATTTGGGTCATGTGGGGTCAAAAAATGAATAAATTAATGTCTCTTTCCATAAAATCTTGGACAAGCTCAAAAAGTGGGTCATGTGGGGCCAAAAAGTAGGTCAATATGAAAAAATATGAAAACATATGTTGCTCATTTATAATCAGGTGAGCAATTCAGGGCCATCATGGCCTTCTTGTTACAATTTCTCGAGCTATCTCTTGTTCTTCCTATGCTATTGAAACAAAATTTCAGTTATGGAAAGAAATTGATGAAAGACAGGTACAAATTGGATACATGGAATGTAGTCTTCATATCTGAATTTGATGATGGATATGGCCAAAGACTTCAGACATAGATGCATGAAATGCAGGCCTTAATTATTGGCTTTCCACAGGTCTTGAACTTAGCAATTTATGTCTGTTCTCTAAGCCATGTTTTTTTAGCTCACCTGAGCACTTGTCCACAGTTTTGGCCAAATCTTCATGAAACATGGTCAGGATGTTTGCTACATGATATCTCGGATGAGTTTGAAATTGAGTCACGTGGGGTCAAAAACAAGGTCAAATCTTAAAAAAACCTTGTGAACACTCTAGAGCCACAGGTTTAGCCCAATCTTCATAAAATTTGGTCAGGATGTTTGTCTACATAACTTGGATGTGTTTGAAATAAGGCCATGTGGGGTCAAAAGCTAGGTCAATAGGTCAAATCTTAGAAAAACCTTGTGAACACTCTAGATTCCACACTTTAAGCCCAATCTTCATGAAACTTGTTCAGGATGTTTGTCTTTTTGCTATGTGGGATGAATTTGAAATTGGGTCATGTTGGGTCAAAAACTAGGTCAATAGGTCAAATCTTAGAAAATTTAAAAAAAAAAAAATTGTGAACATACTAGAGGCTGCAGTTTTGGCCCAATCTTCATGAAAATTGGTCAGGATGTTTGCCTACATGAAATCTTAGATGAGTTGAAAATGGGTCACATGGGGTCAAAAACTAGGTTACCAGGGCAAATTTTAGAATAGCCTTGTGAATGCTCTAGAGGCCTACATTTTTGTCTCAGTCTTCATTAAACTTGATAAGAATGATGACTGCACGAAATCCCAGATGAATGCAATTTTTGGTAGGATCAAATTCTAGGTCACTTAGTCAAATGTTAGAAAAACACTATAGATGCCACATTTTTTGTAATCATGCCTAACACAGCAATCTTACCCAGGTGAGCGATACAAGGCCATCTTGGCCCTCTTTTTTTTTTTTTTTAAATGTCTCATTATGCAAAATCCAACAGTAACAGTGATTTTTTTCCTTAAATTGTGAAGGGTCCGGGGCCCCTTCATATGTGAAAATAAACATTGTTTTTCTCAGAATTGTGAAAAAAGTAGCGGCATTTCTGCGGATATTGTAAGAAGAAAATGTCGACTATGACAGAATACCTTGCAATTTTCTGCAAAATGGTAGGAAATAGTTTATATTTTCAAGAAACTGTGATATTGAGGAAGAGAAGAACCTTTGAAATTAATTCAGCTGAGTAGGAAGTACACTTTTGAATTGTGAATCAATTTAAGTCCCTTTGAAATTGTGAATGGGTCCTTTTACGGTACCAGTTATAGAAGGAAATATGAACACCATTTAAACCTATAGACCATTTCACCAGGGATTCCTTAATACATGTACTCAATCAGTGACTTGGGTAAAATGTCATGTATGTTTACAACTGTACAGTGTGACGGCATCAGCTGCTACAGTGGATTGATCACCCACTGAATAATTTGTGGAATGTTACACCAGCATGATCAATTGCTTGTTAATTTGGATCTTTTTTTGGAGTGAAATGGTATTCCAATTTTTTTGTTCAGTCAGATAACATAATTTGCAATTATTTATTGTGTTTGGTTGCTCTTATAGGTTTCTGTGAGCATGTGCCCGGATTCCATGATATGTTGAAAGAGGACAAGGATAAATTACTTAAGAGAGCATACTATGACATTTGGATGGTAAGTATTGTGTAAAGAGAAAATCATATTTATTTATTTTTTATGCCCCCCTTCGAAGAAGAGGGGGTATATTGCTTTGCTCATGTCGGTCGGTCGGTCGGTCCGTAGGTCGGTCCGTCGGTCTGTCGGTAGACCAGACCTTGTCTGAGTGATAACTTAAGTTCTATTTGACCTTTAAGTCTCAAACTTCATATGGTTGTTGCTCATGATTAGTAGATGACCCTTATTGATTTTGGTGTCATTACCTCAAAGGTCAAGGTCACAAGGTTGCATTTGTATATATGTTTGATGACTTGGCCACTATATGGAAATTATGCAAAAGACTTTTTATTACTTAGATCAAGATAACATAATTTATGTTGTAATGTTGTTGTAATGTTGTTTTGTTTTAAAGTTTGAGATATTTGAAGGATGATGTATCATTTTCTTTCATTATTGTGGATGTTTGTGCTTATGGCTAGCAAGGCTGATTTGTTAATTTTTATAATAAACCTAGAGCACTAAGTCTTAATGTTTTGTTTGTTTATAACTGACAATGTTCTTTCACTTAAACCTTTGTGGACTTGTGTAAATATTTCTCCAGCCCATTTATTTCAATAAATGTTTAGTTCCACATTTTAGCACATTATATTTTCACTCAAATTTTTGAAGTTTGAGAATTTTTAGTGACAAGCCAACATTATGAAGGCAAACTCCTTGCATGTAATATAGCTATATACATATTATGGCATATGAGGGGGGCATATATGTTTCACAAACATTTCTTGTTTGGTTATAAATTGGAGATTTACAAGGGGTGGTCAGAAAGAATGTGGAATTGCTTTATAACTTGAAAAACTATACAAAATTTATGCTAGTACAACACCAATCTGTATTCAATTAAATCAAGTCATGCAAACTTTAATGACACAGTTGTTATGGCAACGTCATCTTTTTAGCTCACCTGAGCACGTGTGCTCAGGATGAGCTTTTAGGATCGATGAATGTCCGTCGTCCGTCCGTCCGTCCGTCCGTCGTCCACAATTTGTCTTTTGCCACATTTATTTGTTATCTTTTGCAACTCTCTTAGCATTTTATCATTTTTAAATGAGATTCAATTTTAATCTTCAATACTTATTAAAATATCAATGTTTATAACCATAAAATCACGGCCAAGTTCGATTATGGCTGATATCGTACCATTAGGTCAGGAGTTATGCCCCTTTTAATATTCAAAAAATGCCATATTTCAAGTTGTTTACACTCTAGCATCTTCATCTTTTGAGCAATCCTCTTCAAACTTTATGGCAATGCTTATGACCATAAGGTCTCGATTGAGTTCGATTATGGCTGAGATCCGTCAATTAGTTCAGAAGTTATGCCCCTTTTAATATTCAAAAAATGCCAGGAATCACTTTGTTTACACTCTAGCATCTTCATCTTTTGAGCAATCCTCTTCAAACTTTATGACAATGCTTATGACCATAAGGTCTCGATTGAGTTCGATTGTGGCTGAGATCCGTCAATTAGGTCAGGAGTTATGCCCCTTTTAATATAAAAAAAAACAATTTCACGTTGTTTACACTCTAGCATCTTCCTTTTTTTAGCAATCATCTTCAAACTTTATGACATTGTTAATGACCATAATGTCTCGATTGAGTTCAATTGTGGCTGAGATGGGTCATTTAGGTCAGGAGTTATGCCCCTTTTAATACAAAAAATGCAAGATTTCACTTTGTTTATTTTCTACCAACTTCATTTTTTTAACAATCATTTTTAAACTTTAAGACAATGTTTATGCCCATAATCTCACAATCTGGTTCAATTATAACAGATATTGACTTGTAAATTTAGGAGTTATGCCCATTTCACCATAAAAAAAAGCCAGATTTCACTTTTACACTCAAGCATCTTTATTTCTTAAGCAATCACCTTTCTCAGGTGAGCGACCAAGGGCCATCTTGGCCCTCTTGTTATGAAGTCATATACTAGCATAGCAGTTCAAATTGTTGGAAGATATTACCAAGGAGTGTATTATGATTAAGTTTTATGCTGAACTCAGAAAATCCGTTAACAACGTCAGAGCAGATTTAACCTCTGGCACTGAAAAACAGTGCTTTTACTTCTTGGTACAAGAGGTTTTTAGATGGTAGAGATAGTGTCAAAAATGACCCAAAGTCGGTAGACCTAGCGGTCTAAGACTGAAAGAAGTTTGTTTGCTAATGAGCAATAAAAATGGTAGGTGTATTACTAATTATGAGTTAGCATACATGGTTTAGCATACATGGTTTGAATTTTTTATGGCAGTGTCCAGGAAATAATGACCTTATAGCCCAGCTTTGGCCCCATGTGATATCTGGCTGTTGCCAACTTTGAAGGATTCTCTTTCTGGAATGCATTTTGAAATTTTGAAAGCAGAGAAGAGCCCCATCTAGCTTTGACCAGGTCGCTAGCTAGTATATCATGTGACTGACTCATGCACATGTTCCATATATGGAAATCACAATTGAGAAAGTGCATTGAATAGGGAGTGGTGGGGGGGGGGGTAATTTGGGAACTTGAAATGATGTCTTAATTTGTACAAAAGCTGTATTAGAAAATTTTATAGTTCATTCCAGTGTTCTTTCTGATCACCCCTATTTTTTTTTTTACCTGTCCCCAGCAGCCGTTTCACACCTAAAAACAGAGTTATGTATCTGTATTGTTTGACAGTTTGCAAAGCTGCCAGCGTTCCTTTTGTCTCAGCTCAACTAGTCTGCTGTGTCTGACTTCAAGTTATTGCTAATTACCTGCATAATTAATTGGCTTGATGGCTTTCACCATCTCTACAGTCCTATTTATATGGCGGGCCTCCATGGCAGAGAGAGTAAAGTTACTGACTTTAACACTCACTCAGCCCATCGACGCGTGGGTTCAAAACCAGGCAGGTCATTCAGATTTTCATGTGGGGAAGCCTTCCAGTTGGCTTGTGGTAGGTTGGTGGTTCTACCCGGATGCCTCAATGCATTCCAGTCTTCCTCTGGCTGTAATTAGCTGGATGTCGCTATATCACTGAAATACTGTCAAAGCAGCGGTAAAACTCAAATAGTCTAGTCTATTTATATGGCAAGTCATCATTTCCAAAAGGGTTATATAGCTGAAAACAACAACTCTAAAACATCATGCCACTTTGCAACTACAGAGAATTCACCATTATGATGTTGTAATCATGTTAACATATTGTTTGATTGTATACATGTGTAAATTCAACTTGTAAAAAGAAACATTGTTTATATTGTTTTAAACTATGAAATAACCAGTTAGATATATCTTTTTTATTCCCTGAAATACGAAGTATATGTGGGCTATATACATGTATTTGGGTCACGTCCATCTGTAGACGAGAATTGTCCGCCCTATTTCTCGGCTACCTTTTTTTTTGATTTTGATCAAGCTTTACAGGAATGATAAGTACCACCTAATTGTGAATATTGTTGGCACATCATGATTTGCTTGATTTTAAATGTGTTATGACTCATTGTTAAATTTCTCTAATATATATTTTGTTCGCCCTATTTCTCAGATTTTGATTTAACTTTACAGCATTAATAAGTACAAAGCCAAGTTGCGCATATCATTGGCATGTTTTCATCTGCTGGATTGAAAATTTGTTATGACCCTTTGTCATATTCATTGAATATATTTTGTCCACACTATATCTTGGCTACCAATGGTCTGATTTTGATTTAACTTCACAGCATCAATAGTTTAGTTAGTTTAAATTTATTTATTTTACGTCGATTGGGACACAAGTTCTTACAGCTTATACTAATCCCTCTCGACAGTTCCTGGGTTGGACCAGTACTTTGCGCCTGGGAAGGTCATGAATAGTTCTTGCCTCCAACAGGGTTCGAACCCACAACCTTTGGATTCGTTATCGGATACGTTACCATTGGACCACGGTGCCCTCAAACAGCATTAATAAGTACCAAGTCTAGTTGTGCATATCGTTGGCAGGTCATGACTGGCTTAATTTTACATGAGTTATGGACCTTTGTTGTATTTATTGAAGATATTTCTTGGCTACTTTTCACAACCATGATGAATACCACGCCTACTTGCTCGTAAAGCGGTATCTGGGAGTATTCATTATCTTCAATGATAGTCCTTGTTTTATCTTTAAATTGTCTGCCATTTTGGGAGAAAGTCAAGATAACGAGTGTCAACTGTATATGTAAGCAATACATTTCATTCGCTTTGGAACTTTATTGCACCAGACCAAGCAATGTCTTCATTCCATCCCATATTTTGTTCTTTTGCATTTTTAGCTCACCTGAGCACAACGTGCTCAAGGTGAGCTTTTGTGATCGCCCTTCGTCCAGCGTTTGTCGTGCGTCGTCAACAATTTGGCTTGTTAACACTCTAGAGGCCAAATTTTTAGGTCACTTCAAAAAAGGGGTCAAATCTTAAAAACCTTGTTAACACTCTAGAGGCCATATTTTTAGGCCAATCGTCATGAAACTTGGTCAGAATGTTTCTCTCCATAAAATCTTGGACAAGTTTGAAATTGGGTCATGTGGGGTCAAAAAGTAGGTCCGAGGTCAAATCTTAGAAAAACCTTGTTAACTCTAGAGGCCACATTTTTAGCCCAATCTTCATGAAACTTGGTCAGAATGTTTTTTTCTATAAAATCTTGGACAAGCTCAAATTTGGGTCATGTTGGGTCAAAAAAGTAGGTCATTAGGTAAAATCTTAGAAAAACCTTGTTAACACTGTAGAGGCCACGTTTTTGGCCATATCTCCATGAAACTTGGTTAAAATGTCTGTTTCAATAAAATCTTGGACAAGCTGAAAGTGGGTCAAGTGATGTTAAAAGGTAGGTCAATATGAAAAATCCAACATATGTTGCTCATTTATA
>CM037788.1:61370509-61420509 GCA_021229015.1 Solen grandis | reverse complement strand
ATCAGGTGAGCGATTCAGGGCCATCATGGCCCTCTTGTTTATTCATAAGCGTGATGATCATTTTTTGCATTTATTTTAAACTATGTACATAATGTAAAAGGGTTGATAGTGCAGTAAATCTGTAATGCCATGATATATTATTGTGGTAATGTTTTTTTGTATGTATAAGGAAGAAGAGGAATTTCTTTTAATAATCTGTACATGCATAAATTATGAAAAGCAGTTACATGCAAACAAATGCAATACAAATATGTGTCAAACATTGTGTCACGGGTGCCATACTGGTTGGCTAAATACATGTCATATTGATCGACATGTGGAAGTGATGTGAGTATCTATTGTAGTTTGAGTGTATCATTAATCAACTGTGTTAATTGGTCATTGGGACTTCAAGGATAGTTCACTCCAATTTATCTTCCATTCCATCCTTTCTTTGTTCAGTCACATCTTCTTTATATTGAACAAAGAACAAATTCTGCCTGGACCTGAGACTTACTTGGCATTACACAGTCATTTCATTCCATTTCATTTTATTATTTTATCCATTCCATCGCGACTGACTGTATTATATACATTTGACAGTATTTCCATCATTTGGCCACTTTGTTTATTTTAAACAGATATAGTGCTGCCCCATCTTGTGTGTGTTTAACACAATAGACAAATAGCATGATACCACATCCTGTGTTGTAAGTCAGGGCACTCAAGTGTATTTTATTCTTGATTATGTTAAATCATTTTAACAATTGACTTTCATTATAAACACAACCTGTAGATGCAGGAAAATCAGGTTTTTATTTATTTGCTGGTCCTTGTTTTTTATTGGATAAGAAGTCTCCTCTCTAAGCTGAACATTGATAAGTCTGACCTGAATTTCACCATTAAAACTAAGCTCTGAATAATACTGAAATTCTTGAAATAGGTAGAAAAGCATATTTCCATATTCCTGTTCTATGTGCTTGACCAAGATGACAAAATTATTATCTTGATAACAATATTTTTTCAGAAATAAAATTTGTAGGTATTTTTTATCAGAGAAACAAGAGTGTTGAAATTTGCACTTAAATTACTTAAGTATGACTTAGTGCTAAGTATCGTTGGTGGAATTTGAGACTGGTCTAGGTCTGGAGTGCTCGATTTGTTGTTACTGTTCATGCTGTGACGTAATTTCAAGTACATGATGTCATCAAGCTACATGTAACTGAAGATAGAGAAAGATTCCGACTGCTGAAGGGTATTATAGGTAGAAGGCCTCCTCCAATGAAAAACTAGAGAAACCAGACTGGGACTTGAACCCACACTAAGTGATATTTATTATGGAAATTGCATTTTGTGAATGGGGAACATGCATCTGTAGCATCTGGGTGTTGAAAGTTATCATTAAATACAGTGACAATGTCTGTTATACTCCTACTTGAGGAATCATGCTAGTCCTGACTCAACTTGCATTACATGAAGACAAGGTGGGATCACCTTAAGTAATAGTTCTGGTTTCCTTAGTGATGAACTCAGTATTGATTATCACAATGCTTCTAAAATATTTTAAGCTAAACGTCGTTGACAATAACTTGATAATACATGTTACACCAACACCATGGAAATATTGAAAATGTGCTGACAGTACATGTTACACCAACACCATGGAAATATTGAAAATGTGCTGACAGTTAATTGAATAAAATGGATCATTTTGGAAAAATCATTATGAAATTTGGTAGCAATATGCCTTTTCATGTCTTTTTCAAGATAGAGTAAGACACTGACAACTGAAACTCCAGAGAGCAGTTATTTTCTTTTAATGGATATTTTGGGAAAATAGGCTCATATAGGATATTTTTTTCCAATGTTATATAATAATCTGAAATAATTGAGAGCTTGATGCACAACAATGGTAACTACATATAAATATAGAAGAAGTTACAGTAGTTTTACATCCAGTGGTAATGGAAAAGATGCATTCAGTGTACTTTCATTATTGAATTATTATTTTTTTAGTTATGAAGTACTTGCTGATATATTTTCTGGTTTATGACATTTTGAACACTGTGGGAGTGAATCTGATGGGGGCTATCTTTTTTTTTTTTTTTTATTTTTTGTTTGAAATGAATTTAAAGTTTCTTTTTGCTATCATTCCAGCTAACTTACGCAGAGTATTTCTATGATGGCGACAGCCATATTCTGTTGCTAAGTGGGGAGGTGTATTCTTCTATTACCATGCGCTGCATTCTCAACCATAATCTTGTGGATACACTGATCAGTTTCTCTGAGGAATTCAACGCACTCCAACTGACCGACCTGGAGATCTCTATCCTGTGTGCTGTGCAACTCATGGATTGCTGTACGTACTTAATCAAGATGCATACAAATGCAGCAAAATCATTCATTTTCATGCAACACAAATGTTTGCTGATTGTATTATCCATGGGAATTTATCTCACAAAATCAGTTCATTGGTATATTTTTAGCTCACCTGAGCACAACGTGCTCAAGGTGAGCTTTTGTGATCGCCCGTCGTCCGTCGTCGTACGTCGTCAACAATTTGCTTTAAACGACATCTCCTCTGAAACCGCTGGACAGAATTTAATGAAACTTGGCAGGAATGTTCCTTGGGTGAGGCTCTACAAAAGTTGCTAAAATAAAGTTGATCCATGAAGAACTCTGGTTGCCATGGCAACAAAAAGAAAAATAATTTGAAAACTTTAAAAATCATCTCCTTCAAAACCACTAACCAGATTTCAAAATAATTTGGTACAGATGTTCCTTGGGTCATCCTCTACCAAAGTTGCTAAAATTATTCCGATCCGTAAAAAAACATGGCCGCCAGGGGCGGGGCTTATTTGCCTTATATGTATATAGAGAAACCTTTAAACAACATCTCCTCTGAAACCACTGGACAGAATTTGATTAAACTTGGCAGGGATGATCCTTGGGTCAACCTTCACAAAAGTTGCTAAAATAAACTTGATCCATGTAGAACTCTGGTTGCCATGGCAACAAAAAGAAAAAAAAAATGAAAACTTTAAAAATCATCTTCTTCAAAACTACTGGCCAGATTTCAAAATAATTTGGTACAGATGTTCCTTGGGTCAACCTCTACCAAAGTTGCTAAAATTATTCCGATCCGTAAAAAAAACATGGCCGCCAGGGGCGGGGCTTATTTGCCTTATATGTATATAGAGAAACCTTTAAACAACATCTCCTCTGAAACCACTGGACAGAATTTGATTAAACTTGGCAGGGATGATCCTTGGGTCAACCTTCACAAAAGTTGCTAAAATAAACTTGATCCATGTAGAACTCTGGTTGCCATGGCAACAAAAAAAAAAAAAAAATGAAAACTTTAAAAATCATCTTCTTCAAAACTACTGGCCAGATTTCAAAATAATTTGGTACAGATGTTCCTTGGGTCAACCTCTACCAAAGTTGCTAAAATTATTCCGATCCGTAAAAAAACATGGCCGCCAGGGGCGGGGCTTATTTGCCTTATATGTATATAGAGAAACCTTTAAACAACATCTCCTCTGAAACCACTGGACAGAATTTGATTAAACTTGGCAGGGATGATCCTTGGGTCAACCTTCACAAAAGTTGCTAAAATAAACTTGATCCATGTAGAACTCTGGTTGCCATGGCAACAAAAAAAAAAAATAAATATGAAAACTTTAAAAATCATCTTCTTCAAAACTACTGGCCAGATTTTAAAATAAATTGGTACAGATGTTCCTTGGGTCAACCTCTACCAAAGTTGGTAAAATTATTCCGATCCGTAAAAAAACATGGCCGCCAGGGGCGGGGCTTATTTGCCTTATATGTATATAGGGAAAACTTTACATTTCCTCAGAAACCAATTGACAGAATTTGATTAAATTTGGCAGGAATGATCCTTGGGTCAACCTTCACAAAAGTTGCTTAAATAAACTTGATCCATATAGAACTCTGGTTGCCATGGCAACAAAAAGAAAAAAAAAATGAAAACTTTAAAAATCATCTTCTTCAAAACTACTGGCCAGATTTTAAAATAAATTGGTACAGATGTTCCTTGGGTCAACCTATTTATCTCAGGTGAGCGATTTAGGGCCTCATGGGCCTCTTGTTTTAAGTTCACCTGAGCACATATGCTCAGGACAATCTATTAGGATTGTTGAATGTCCGATGTCTATCGTCCACAATCAGTTTGTTTACACTCTAGCATCTTCATTTCACAAGCAATCATTTTCAAACATCATGACAACATTTATAGTCATAAAGTCTCAGCTAACTTTAATTATGGCTGATATTGGCTCAATTAATACAGAAGTTCTTTTCTTCTTCTTTTACTGTAATGGCCAGCAATCATTTTCTGATTATAATGGCCATACTTTAGACCTTATGGTCAAGGATTTCCCCTGTGTGGGTCCTGTTTTTGGTGAAGAGAAGAGTCAGTAGTTGGATACAAGGGTGTCGGGATGCGATACCCCAGCTCATTTTGTGAATAGACCCCTTGGTTCTTTTAGGTGCCTGGTATATAGCACCGATAAACGTAAGACAAGTTCCTAGGTAGAACCAGTACTGAGTAATTCAAGTTCCCATAGCAAACCCAGTTTACCAAGTGCCAGGCAAGGGTGCATCTGGTACCAATTTTATACATCATTGGTTTGACACAGTCACTGCAGGATGTGCCCCGGCTGGGATTTGAACCGAGACCTCCCGAATGCAAAGCGGACACTCTACCACTGAGCTGTTGTGCCGGTGTATAACATACTAATGTGATGATACATCATCACAGGTATAAATACAGTCTCTGACAACTACATCAGGGAGTCGACTCTTTGACTCAGTGGTTAGAGCATTGGACTTGCATGCTGGTGGACCGGGTTTGATTTTGGGCCGGGTCGGGTTTGATACATTGGTGGCAGCGGTGGGATAATGTCAACTGCCAGACCTGAGTTGCCTTACCTACATGTTTCCCAGGCCAAGTTTGGGGTTGAGACTCTTCGGAGGGGAAAAAAATGTGACGATGCGTCTTCAAAGGTATAAATACAATTTCTGACAACTGCGTCAGGAGTTGACTCTTTGACTCAGTGGTTAGAGCATTGGACTTGCACACCTGCAGACCAGGTTTGATCCTTTGACACACACACTATCTCTTGTAACAAGAACTTAAAATTCAAGATATTAATGATTAAGTCCTTTGACCTTGGGCCATCATTAAAAAAAATATGTTTGTTTGTTGCGACTCTACCAAGAATTTTTAGGTAGGTAGGTAGGGATTTTTTTTTTAGCTCACCTGAGCACTTGTGCTCGGGTGAGCTTGTGCGTCGTCAGTCGTCCGTCGTCAACAATTGCTTGTGAACACTCTAGAGGCCACAGTTTTGGCCCAATCTTCATGAAACTTGGTCAGGATGTTTGTCTACATGATATCTCGGATGAATTCGAAATTGGGTCATGTGGGGTCAAAAACTAGGTCACTAGGTCAAATCTTAGAAAAACCTTGTGAACACTCTAGAGGCCACAAATTTGGCCCAATCTTCATGGAACTTCATCAGGATGTTTGTCTACATGATATCTCGGATGAGTTCGAAATTGGGTCATGTGGGGTCAAAAACTAGGTCACTAGGTCAAATCCTTGAAAAACCTTGTGAACACTCTAGAGGCCACAGTTTTAGCCCAATCTTCATAAAATTTGGTCAGGATATTTGTCTACATGATATCTCGAATGAGTTCGAAATTGGGTCATGTGGGGTCAAAAACTAGGTCACCAGGTCAAATCTTAGAAAAACCTTGTGAACACTCTACAGGCCACAGTAATGGTCCAATCTTCATGAAACTTGGTCAGGATGTTTGTCTACATGATATCTCGGATGAGTTCGAAATTGGGTCATGTGGGGTCAAAAACTAGGTCACCAGGGAAAATCTTAGAAAAACCTTGTGAACACTCTAGAGGCCACAGTTTTAGCCCAGGCCACAGTTTTCCAATCTTTAAATGGTCGGGTTTGTTAATGATATTTATGAGTTGAAATGGGTATGTGGGTCAAAAACGGGGATCTTCATGTAGAAAAACACTTTTAGATGCCAGATTTTTTGTCATTATGCCTAACACAGCCATCTTACTCAGGTGAGCGACACAGGGCCATCTTGGCCCTCTTGTTTATATATTTCTTTTTAATTCCGACAATGGCAAAGCTGAATGGCCTTCAAGTTGAAATGATGAACATAGGATTAAGTGGACTTAAGTCTTTACTTGCTTCATCAAACATCGTTTTGTTAAACATGTCTGAATGAAAACTGCGGAGGATATCTGATCAAATGTGGCATTAAAATAGTGGAAAGATTAGAATTAGTGAAATGGACAGCAAGAGCAAAATCAGCAACTATAAAAAAAGTTATTTTGGGGCTGAAAGAAAGTTGAAAAGATACCTATTCTGTAAAGTCACTCAGAGCATGGCAAACAAACATATTTTTAGTGATGACATTGACCTGTTTGACCATTTCTAAAGATATTTAAATATTTTCATTATGAAGCTTAGACTGCTGCTTCAACAAACTACATCTAATGTTTTTGACAAATTTTCATGTTTTCCATGTTATGTAATTCCTTGTAAAACCTGCCTAGCTACTGCTCACCACTCGGATACACAGGCACATATTTTTATGATCTCTTGACAACAAAAGTAAAAGATACCTTAAGTTTTGTAGTCCTATACTTCATAATTTGTATGAATTGCGTGCAGAATTGCATGTTAATTAATGAAGATCATGTAGTTCAAGATGTAGGGAAGATTCATGGTTTATGCTTCATAATACCAGGTTTATGTAATGTTTTGCAGCGGTGTTGTTTTTTTCTTTCCAAGGTTCCCTTAGCCTCAAGAATAGCCAGTCTATTCAGCATCATCACTCCCATTTGTTGGACGTGTTCGCCCATGAGATCAAGAAGAATCACAAGAACCATTCCCGCATTCTCATTGATGTGTTCCGACTGTTGCCTGCCCTTGCAAACATAAATCAACTCCAGACAGGATTCATCGCCAATCTGTCTGTGGATCGCTATAGTAAGATGTCAATTTTTATACTTTGTGTTTGTAGTTTGGCATACTGTCAAAGTTGTGTGAGTCGGTTATAAGACTTAGTCTACATGAGACATAGAGATAGATTGTGCATTGTGTCACTGCTTCTGAGGTTTGTTTAGATGATAATTATAGGCTTTTGAATATCTGTAAAGGCTGAGATAGAATGTATTATATTAGAATTTTCCTCTTGATATACAACCAGTTTTTTCCTGGTTTAAACCAGCACCAGGAAGCAGCCTTTGCAACATCCATAATTTTATAAAACAGTATCTTACAAATCACAGAATGGTCTCATTTTCACCTGCAACTTTAATTATCCCTCGCTGAAGGCAGAGGGATATAGATATGGCATTGTCAGTCTGCCTGTTTATCCTTTATGTCCATCCAACCAGTGCAAAGGAACTGTAACTCTTCACTTCATAAATTTTGAGTTATTCCCCTTTGCCATTTTTTTCCTCAATAATTTTTTGAACCATAACTCTAAAAGTAATTGAGGAATCAACATTAAACCTCAAAGGTTCATAGATGTCATTAAGGAGTGATGCAGTGCATAGGAACTCTAACTCTTCACTTGATAACTTTTGAGTTATTGCCCTTTGTTATTTTGGTTTCACTCAGCATATTAAAACACCAATACATATGCTTGGAGGAATACTTGACTTAATCATATCTTTGACAAGAGATAGACAGACTTAGTGCTACCCAGTGTCATACACAGATCATCACCTCATTGTGGCAACAATTCAAACATAAATCCTTGGTACAGGTGATTAATAAAATAAAAATTTAACTTATTTCTAATGTTTATTATGCCTCCATTATTTAAGAACTGTAAACTTTACATATTGGAGCACAAAAATCACAAATGGTAGTTTTTTTTGCTAACTAAATTTCGAGGGGTGAGACCTAAGTTAGGCTAAGTGCATATATATGTATAAGCACTGAGCTTAGTTTCGCTCCTTGATTTGCATTGTTTGGCAGGGAATATAAATTTACTAGATTTGCTCTTGATAAAATTAAGCATGGTGTTCATACTGTACTTCACAAGTGCCAGTACACTGCACCTGTTTTCATACTGTATTTCTCAAGTGCCAATACACATGCACCTGTTTTCATACTGTATTTCTCAAGTGCAAATACACATGCACCTGTTTTCATACTGTATTTCTCAAGTGCCAATACACATGCACCTGTTTTCATACGGTATTTCTCAAGTGCCTGTACACTGCATTTGTCTTCATACTGTATTTCTCAAGTGCCAATACACATGCACCTGTTTTCATACTGTATTTCTCAAGTGCCAAATACACATGCACCTGTTTTCATACTGTATTTCTCAAGTGCCAATACACATGCACCTGTTTTCATACTGTATTTCTCAAGTGGCAATTCACATGCACCTGTTTTCATACTGTATTTCTCAAGTGCCAATACACATGCACCTGTTTTCATACTGTATTTCTCAAGTGCCAAAACACATGCACCTGTTTTCATACTGTATTTCTCAAGTGCCAATACAAATGCACCTGTTTTCATACTGTATTTCTCAAGTGCCTGTACACTGCATTTGTCTTCATACTGTATTTCTCAAGTGCCAATACACATGCACCTGTTTTCATACTGTATTTCTCAAGTGCCAATACACATGCACCTGTTTTCATACTGTATTTCTCAAGTGCCAATACACATGCACCTGTTTTCATACTGTATTTCTCAAGTGCCAATACACATGCACCTGTTTTCATACTGTATTTCTCAAGTGCCAATACACATGCACCTGTTTTCATACTGTATTTCTCAAGTGCAAATACACATGCACCTGTTTTCATACTGTATTTCTCAAGTGCCTGTACACTGCATTTGTCTTCATACTGTATTTCTCAAGTGCCAATACACATGCACCTGTTTTTATACTGTATTTCTCAAGTGCCAAAACACATGCACCTGTTTTCATACTGTATTTCTCAAGTGCCTATACACATGCACCTGTTTTCATACTGTATTTCTCAAGTGCCAATACACATGCACCTGTTTTCATACTGTATTTCTCAAGTGCCAATACACATGCACCTGTTTTCATACTGTATTTCTCAAGTGCCAATACACATGCACCTGTTTTCATACTGTATTTCTCAAGTGCCAATACACATGCACCTGTTTTGATACTGTATTTCTCAAGTGCCAAAACACATGCACCTGTTTTCATACTGTATTTCTCAAGTGCCTATACACATGCACCTGTTTTCATACTGTATTTCTCAAGTGCCAATACACATGCACCTGTTTTGATACTGTATTTCTCAAGTGCCAAAACACATGCACCTGTTTTCATACTGTATTTCTCAAGTGCCAATACACATGCACCTGTTTTCATACTGTATTTCTCAAGTGCCAATACACATGCACCTGTTTTGATACTGTATTTCTCAAGTGCCAAAACACATGCACCTGTTTTCATACTGTATTTCTCAAGTGCCAATACACATGCACCTGTTTTGATACTGTATTTCTCAAGTGCCAAAACACATGCACCTGTTTTCATACTGTATTTCTCAAGTGCCAATACACATGCACCTGTCTTCATACTGCATTTCTCAAGTGCCAATACACATGCACCTGTTTTCATACTGTATTTCTCAAGTGCAAATACACATGTACCTGTCTTCATACTGTATTTCTCAAGTGCCAGTACACTGCACCTGTTTTCATACTGTATTTCTCAAGTGCCAATACACATGCACCTGTTTTCATACTGTATTTCTCAAGTGCCAATACACATGCACCTGTTTTCAAACTACATTTATAAGTACTCATACAACACTTTTTGAGAGACTGGTAAACTACATCTTTTTTACACAAATCAGAATATCTTAGAAATGGTATGGTATATTACACAATTTTTAAATATACTTACATAATTTTGAAAAGATGACAAAATCATGTGTGTACTTTAAATTTTGATTTTGTTTAGCAGACTTTACCAGTAGCTATGAATATGTTGTAACAAGATATTGAATACTTGCTGGAGTCTGTGTAGTGAGATCAGAAATATTTTAAATCAATATTTAAATTTATTTTACTGTTTCCAATTCATTATATAAAGATTTCAATATCCTCTTAATGTTCATATTCTCTGATGTAACATGAACCAAAGGATTTCAATTTCAAACATATACCTCTGTTTTTTTAGCTCGACTATTCGAATAATATGAGAGCTATTGTAGTCACCCTGGCGTCGGCGTTGCAGCTTTTGATTAAAGTTTTGTGTGCAAGTTACTATCAACCTTATATCTCAATAACCATTTATGGTATTGACTTGAAAGTTTATAAATATGTTCAGGGGCATCAGACAACCAAGGTAGATAACTCTTGACTGAATTTAATATGAATTATGGCCCCTTTTAACTTAGAAATTTTGGTTAAAGTTTTGCATGCAATAGAAAATTTGGTAAAAGTTTTGCGTGCAAGCTACTAACAGTATCAAGCATGCGATTGATTTGAAACATCTTTAATATGTTTAGGGGTATCATACTTTCATGGTAGATAACTCTTGATAGAATATATTACAAATTATGGCCCCTTTTTAACTTAGAAATTTTGGTTAAAGTTTTGCATGCAAGGTACTTTCATGCTAATATCTCAGTATCTAGGCATGGGATTGATTTGAAACATCTTTAATATGTTTAGGGGTATCATACTTTCATGGTAGATAACTCTTAATCCCCTTATTAACTTAGAAATTTTGGTTAAAGTTTTGCATGCAAGGTACTTTCATGCTAATATCTCAGTATCAGGCATGGATTGATTTGAAACATCTTTAATATGTTTAGGGGTATCATACTTTCATGGAGATAACTCTTGATGGAATTTTTACAAATTATGCCTTTTAACTTAGAAATTTTGGTTAAAGTTTTGCATGCAAGTTACTTTCATGCTTATATCTCAGTATCCAGGCATGGGATTGATTTGAAACATCTTTAATATGTTTAGGAGTATCATACTATCAAGGTAGATAACATTTGATGGAATATATTACAAGTTATGGCCCCTTTTTTTACCTTAGATATTTTGGTTAAAGTTTTGCATGCAAGGTACTTTCATGCTTATGTCTCAGAGTCCAGGCATTGGATTGATTTGAAACACCTTTAATATGTTTAGGGGTATCATACTATAAAGGAAGATAACACTTCATGGAATATATTAAAAATTATGACCCCCTTTTAACTTAGAATTTTGGTTAAATTTTTGCATTCAAGCTACTATCCATGCTTATATCTCAGAAATTGCTTGTGGAATTGACTAGAAAGTTAAGGAGTGTCTTCAAGGGCATCAGAAAACTAAGGAAGATAATTTTTGGACTGATGCAAATTATGGCCTTTTTTTAACTTGGATTTTTTGGTTTAAGTTTTGCATGCACAGTGTTATTGTGCTTATGTCTCAGTAACTAGGCATGGGATTGATTTTAGACATCATAAAAATATTAAGGGTTATCAGACTATCAAGGTATATCATTTTTGACTATTATTATGTACAGGGTATGTGAAGGGCAAGAATTGAAATAGATTTCATTTGATTTACCAACAAGCATTTTGAATAGTCGAGCGTGCTGTCCTCTGACAGCTCTTGTTCTGTTGATATTATTATCTTTAACAATATTCGAGACTTTGGTATGGGGAAAAATAAGAAACTCTCATAAATACTAAATAACATAAAGTAAATGTTCATAAATAGAGGTTTCTCACGACATAGGAAAATGTTGATTATTAAGTAGGTCATACCTGACAAAAAATTGATGAATGCTGAACTACAGGTATTGTTGCAATGACATTGATCTTGGGCATCTTCTATTTCTGCTCTGACCTCCCTGGTGCTGTTAGATCAATTGGTCTCTTTTAAAGACGACTGTGTTATCTACAGGGTTGTAAACTCTGCAAGTGATGCTTCAGTGCTGCTGGAGGAATTGAATAGCCTGGTGGATTGGGAGCAGAAATGGAAGATGTCCTTTAACATTGATATTTGTCATATCATGCATATCACTGGGCCGTTCAAACTTTCATAACTGATAATACACGGTACAATGAACAACTTCAGACTGTTTATCAAGCCATTTACTTTAAAATTTTGTCTTCTTTAATACCTAGCCATTAGAATTTTATTTCATGTGGCACAATTATTCACTTCATGGCTCTTTTCCATAATTGCCAAAACAGATGATTAATCTTTGAAAAAATAGAACTCATTTATGACATAAACCATTAAGAAACTTCAAAGGCTTCTTGTCTGAAAATGTGTATCAAAACTGTCATTCAGCCAAAATGTCCCCCCCCCCCCTGGTTAGAACTAAAACATCTAAAAGAATCAAGATCATCTTTTTGAAAATGGGACTTCCAGGAGATTTGACTGGTCATATGTGATTATTATTAACTTCAAATGATCAGATCTTGAATATGGCTGCTATTAGGATCATCATGTCAAATCTTAATAGTTTTAATCAGGCTTATATTACTCTAAGAAAAATTACAGGGCCACTAATGCCCTTGTGATTGCTGACACCCTAAATTCCTATTTTTTATCCCCCACCAAAGGCAGCAGGGGATATGGAAATAGTCTCCGTCCATCCGTCTGTTCATCCATCCGTCCGTCCTTCAGTCCCACATTTTTTGTTCGGAGTTTAACTCGAAAAGTATTTGAGGTATCAACTTGAAATTTCATAGGTGGATAGATCTCATTGAGAAGGAGGGCAGTGCACAAGAATGATAACTCTACCTTTCATATTTTTTGAGTTATTGCCCTTTGTTATTTTTCACACATAATTTTTGTCCAGAGCATAAGTCAAAAAGTATTTCAGGTATCAACTTGGAACTTCATAGGTGGATAGATTTTTTTGAGGAGGAGTGCAGTGCGAAGAATGATAACAATACCTTTCAAAATTTTTGAGTTATTGCCCTTTGTTATTTTTCAGGCTTAATTTTTGTCATAGTGACCTTGACATTTTATCTGTAGACCTCAAAATAGGGGAATTAGTAGGTCTTCATATGGATTTCATATCTATAATCACTTCAAACATCAGTCTTCATTACCAAAAATTTTCTTTTAAGAATGAATTATTCTACTCTCCAACACATACTCTATAGAGCAAGCATTTAGCTGGGGATGGAATGTAAACATGGCTCTTGTTCCATATTGGACCAAAAAGAAAAAAAAGATTCTGTTTCTAGTCTCCCAACCGACCCTCTTTTTTAATGACCGACCCTAATTTTTTTTTGCCTTTCTGCCTTTAAAAAATATTTACTTTTTTACCTTTTGTTTCATGTAAAAAAAAAAAAAAAAAAAAAAAAAATATATATATATAATCCCAACCTACCGACCCTCTCTTTTATTTGCTGGAGACCAGAAATGGAACTTTTTTCTTTGGCCTTGGTTTTCTCTTTACCAAGCTGAGATGACTTTGAAAATATAGGAAAATGATGGCCTTGATCTGAAACAGAGCTTATAATTATGAAAGGGAATGTGGGAAATTACAGTCAGAATAATTTTTATACCCCCGAAACAAAGTTTGGGGGGGTATATAGGAGTCACCCGGTGGTCGGTCGGTCGGTTGGTCGGTCGGTCGGTCCAGCGGTCCGTTGCATTTTCCTTGTCCGGAGCATAACTTGAAAACCACAAGTTGGAATTCAATACAATTTCATGCAATGATCAAGCACATGGAGAGGATTTTCCTTGTCCGGAGCATAACTTGAAAAGTACAAGTTTGATTTCTAAACAATTTCATACAATGGTCAACCACAATATGAGGAAGTGCAGTGCACAAGAACCATAACTCTATCTAGAGTAATTACAGAGTTATTGCCCTTTGTATTTTTTCCTTGTCCGGAGTATAACTTGTAAATATGTTGGATTTCAAAACAATTTCATACAATGGTCAAGCACAATGAGAGGAAGTGCAGTGCACAAGAACCATAACTCTATCTATAGGAATTACAGAGTTATTGCCCTTTGTTACTTTTCCTTGTCCAGAGTATAACTTGTAAACTACTGGTTGGATTTCAAAACAATTTCATACAATGGTCAACCACAATATGAGGAAGTGCAGTGCACAAGAACCATAACTCTATCTATAGGAATTACAGAGTTATTTCCCTTAGTTACTTTTCCTTGTCCAGAGTATAACTTGTAAACTACTGGTTGGATTTCAAAACAATTTCATACAATGGTCAACCACAGTATGAGGAAGTGCAGTGCACAAGAACCATAACTCTAGAGTAATTACAGAGTTATTTCCCTTTGTTACTTTTCCTTGTTTTTCTTGTCCTGAACATAACTCGAATATTATACATGGTATATACTTGAAACTTAAAATGTAAACAGATGGCGACTAGGAGAAGTGAAGTGTCCAAGAACTGTAACCTTATATTTTTAAACTACTGTGACAAACAACCATTATTGACTCTCTATCAACTTTAAATAAAAACTTTACTTATTAATATCACAACCAATATACTATGTATACAGGTTCTTATCTATGCTCTGCCTGAAGTCTGGCTTCTCCTGCATTAAAGTATTTTGCGGGGGTATTAATCACCTTCAGTGATAGCTCTAGTTAACATTAAAATGAATTTCTAGAGATTCATTAAAGTGTCTTGAGAATTTCTCATTTCTTTTCTTCTCAGAAATTAAAAGATGTGTGAGGTCCAATGTCCATTTTGCTATTTTACATGTTTATTTAATAAAATTTTAACTGGTACAAAGCTTTATGTATGTACATAAAGTAACTTGTTGAAAGACTTGTTGAAAGTAAAATGATGAATTCTAGCTGTAATTATTAAAGAGGAAAAAATGTTTTAAACAGCAGTGAAATCTAAATCAAGGGTATATTGTTTATGTGTTCTTGATTAGTTTCAGCCAATTACACTGATGTAGTTTACTATGATGTTGGTTATTCTTCAACAATATATAGTGAAGCTCTATTATAACATTATTTTTTGGGGTACAGTCTGGATATTGTATTATTTTGGACCACATCATAGCTGTAACAGTGTAACTCCATTCAGCTGCTCAAATAAATATTTGGTGTCCGTTTAGTGATTGTGTTTTATTAGATTTTGTGTTATGATGGAAGGCATAGTAATGGATCGCTGTTTTACACAAAATGTCAGTATCCTTCCGTTCACTTTATATAATTAATCTATCAAAACCATAAAATTTCTCATTTCTCTCCTTCAGGTGCACTCATGAAATATTGCTCTGTGAACGATATTAAATTTTAATCATACATGGAATCAGTTTACATCCTTTACCATGAATGATATTTGATTACCAATGGATATCAATTAAAATCCTTTACCATGAATGATATTTTATCACACATGGAAATCAGTGAGTAGGTAGTAGTAAGAAAGTGTATGTTTTTTCCCATATTTTCTTATTGAATCAACTCATTTGTATGCTTTACTTATAACTATATATAGTTATATACTTACTTGTATGTGAAAGGGTTTATTGCACAATAATGTAAATGTAACAATGTTATAACAGACAAACAGCAACAAGAGGGCACGGAAAGTAGGACATTAGAAGCTGCCTCAAACCAGTAAAAATGTCTCGTAAGTTACACATTTTATTTTTATCTTGGTGTGGCAGTGGTTTCAAAGCCTTTCAAGATTCCAAGTTCTTAACCCTTTACCTTATGAATATTCATGCACAAATCTGTGACTTGATGAATATTAATTGATTGAACTTTAAATGGAATATGAAAGAGTGAATTTTTCTTTTCTTTACCATGCAGACTGTGTAGTATCTGAGCTACGATTAGTCTGATCGTGGTCTGCTCTGTTTGCCAATGCATCAAAATGAGACTTTATAAGGTAAAGGTTCAAGCATGTTTCATACTCTGGTAAGTCAAGGCCACACTGATTGGGTCAAGGTCACACTTTGACCCCTGATGGAAATTGGTCTTTGCCTAAGTGAGATTTAAAGTGAGTTGATCTGCAAAGCCATTTTCTCTTTCATGTGGTGACTTTAAGGTCATGGGTCATAAAATGTGAGTGTAAGATGGGATGATGTAACCCAATTAGTTTGGTTTGTATATTGCCCCCACTTATGTGCCTTGGGGGTATTACACGATTGATATGATTTTTTCTATACAGCAACTTAATCTGAAATTATTCAAAATGTTATAATTCAGAATCTTGTACAGTAAAACCTCGATAATGATACCACTATTGGGTCCATCTGAAAATGGTCTTATTATTGAGTTGGTCTCATTATTGAGTTTGGTCTTTTCATAAATATTTCATTTCAATGTTGATCAAATTCAATACTTGTTTTAATTTGATAGATGAAAATAATATCTCTTGAATCAATTTAATGTTTTTAAAAAGTTTTGTTATGAAATGTAATCCTGATTATTTTTATAAAACTTTTTTTCACATTTAAAATTAAAATCTATGGTCATATCAAGCCGATTAAAAGTCTACCCATTTTAAATTTCTCTAATCTTCCTATAATTATAAAAGTGATTGCTTATTCAATTGTTGTAGTAATAAGCTTTTTTTAATTATCCTGTTGCCTCCGACTTTTCTCCCGTGCTGTTTTGATTCAAGACAATTTCTTTTGAATTTAAAGATCTCAAGGTTTGATTTCAGTTTTAAATCAAAGTCTTTGGAAAGAAGTTATGATAGTGATTGACTAATATGACGGGATATCTAATTCTATTTTAGTAAAGTTTTCGTGGGAAGTCTTCGTGCCAATCAACGACTGTCAAAACTTTAGTCAATCTTAACGCGTCACGGTGATTGTTACTGCTAATCAGGGGCAGCTCATCTGGACATATAACAAATACTCGTTAGCTTGACAGGAAATACATCTGTAGATCCCAAGATTGCTCTCTGTTACGTAATATTACCCATTTCACCCATTGTTTTCACTCTCCATCGAATCTTATCTACCGTGTTATCAAAGCATCCGAATTACGGCACGTGCGACCTTCACCTGTACCGGAAACCAGATGTCGTAAAATGACAACTTGAATCAACTTTTTCACAGGACCATCGTTCGCATTATTGAGGTCAAAAGAAGACTAATTTTACGATTTGGTCCGATTTTAGTGGTCTTTTTACGCAATTTTGAGTTGCCCGCTTTAATGAGGTGAGCGACCATTGAAATATATAGAGAAAAATTCGGGTCCGAGAAAATGTGCCCGTAATATTGAGTTGGTCGTGATAATGAGTTGGTCGCAGAGTGAGGTTTTACTGTATATAATGGTCTCACGATTCCTCAATGTGGTGATTAATTGAATACTAGCGATGACTTGCATGAGCTACAAGCTTGGTCCCTTGATTTAGCCCTTCTTATATAAATAGTATGGTGATTCTTCAAATGTGAATTTTGATTTCTCAAGCTTCGTGCCTGGTCCCTAGATAGTATATCATATATAAAACCTGTGCGATTCTTTGAAGTTGTTTATCAAATCTACTTGTATGTCTTTGGCACCACCTGTTGCTGTGATTAAAACCTTTACCGATATGGCTTTGTATATGTTTTCACTCATCGTCAAACCTCAAGAGAGTAAGAAGGTGGATCATAATATCAGCATGGCCCTGTAAAATGTATTTTCGCACCTACTGATCATGTAGCAAACTATTGTGGGTCTTCCTGAACTGGCTTTGTGAGAAAGGTTGATTGGAAAAGAGAAAGAAGAGAACTGCACATGATCAAACTAAACACAGCATATTAGTTGATGCTTATTCCAGGCATGTAAAAATAAATCATTGCAGCCATATACGAAGCTATATAAAACAAAGGTTGTCAATCAAATGAAGATACATATCAGACAGCTCCCTCAAGGGTCTTTCCTGTTTGCACATATAATATTGTAGCTCAGATTCTATGCAGTCAACATGACAAAAAAAAAATCCTTGTTTTATAAACCTTTCAAAGTTCAGTAAATACAGTAAAACCTCTGAGAACCATACCTCCTTAAACCGAAAGTCTCTGAAAACCATACTTTTCTCCTGGTCCCGAATCAGCTGTTTTTTATTCTATCTTAACTTTACCTCTACAAAGCGAAACCTCTGAATTCTGAAAAACCAAACAAAGTTTTTGGTCCCAATATATTCATTTTTTCTTAAATTTACCTCTGGAAACCAAACAACGATCAGCAAACTCTACATGCAGGCCCAGACCATTGTATAACTGTCACCCACAGTGACAGGTGTTCGGGGAGCTTGCAATAAACTGAGGTGTGACATCTCGCTGGGGGGAGATAACTGCAGGAGCCGGTGTTTGTAAAAGTACATCAGATGCTAGAAAATTAATAAGGAAACATATTAATAACAGATTACCCAATCACATGATAATGGTAGATACATTAACATTTAATGTATAACCATCTCATTTCTGAAATGAATGGCCCTAGCAAAAACCTCTCCAAACCAAAAACCTCTGGAAACTGAACATTTTATATGATCTGAAGGTGTTCAGTTTCCAAAGGTTCTACTGTATTCATCCAGTCATTTGAATATTCATGAAGTAAAGGGTTCAGATATAATCTGTGAAGAGCTATCAGTGTCTCAATCATATTGTCTTGGCTCGGATTATAAAGAATGGCTATTGTTTCTATGACACCTTGGTTTACCCTTTTCAGATTTAGAAAATGACCTCTATGTAACCAGAATAAGTTTGATCAATCTACCTACATGAATGGTTAATGATAAATTGAAAAAAAAAAATGAAGGTTTGTATTGAATTTATTTAGGTTTGATTCAGCATTTTAACTTTAAAGGATAAGACATTTGTGTAACTAAATTTTTAGCACGTCTGTTTCAATGAAAAAGTCAAGCTGTCATGATCGATGGATCTACATTGTCTTGTCATTGTTGTCATAATGCAAAAACTTTAATGTAGCCCATTACTTAAACACTTTTAACAGATGAGTGTTGGCATCCACACATGGTGCTCTTGTCATAAAATTCTTTTTCTTTTCCAGAAATTCACCTGTTTGAGTCGGATCTCAGATCTCACATCGTGCCATATTCCAGTTTTCTGGTAAAACTTGTCCTAGCATCATGATATGGTATACACGTGTGCCTTCATTCATTCCAGATTGCTTGATGATTCTACCCATGTGCCTACTTTGACCCCCAGGGTCTTCCTCGACCTGTCATTACAGTGGCGCTATCGTATCAGATGTCAAAAATAGCTTATATCGTTCGTATCGTAACGTATAGTATACTCAATCGCATCGTAACGTTTCGAATCGTATCCTATCGCATTCAATCGTATTACAGATAATGATCGGGATCTTATCGCATCATATCGTAAAGCAATGGTATATCGTATATCGCAAATCACATAACGTATGTCGTATCAATTCACTCTAAGATTTTTGGCAGTCTATGTTTCGAGACACCCTTTATTTTTTTTTTATAGAAAATAAATTCAACATTTTGCGTATATGTATTATTCTTTATCATAAATTATATTATGTAGTATAATCTTATTATTTGTTTAGTTATAATAACATTCTTTTTTTTTTTATGTACCAGTATATACATGTGTAGTGGCCTACGTGACTTTCTGCAGCAGACGCCGTGCGTCGTTAAGCAAGTAAATGCACGTGTGAAAAATATGCATTCGAAAGCATTAAATCGGTAATGAAGTATATGCTGGGCTACATTCATTCCTATAAGTTTATTTGATGTGTTTGATCAAAATTTTCATGATTAGCAAGTCTGAAAATTAACAATTTAAATCTGACCTAATTATGCATAATCAAACTCCGATTTCGTCCAAGATGTTGCTTCCTTTGAATAAATTATTTTCCGGGACCTTTTTCCTCTGCAGTGTTCGCTCGCGTGCTCTTATTAGAAACATGGAAAGAATATTAACTTTCCAATACCTACATTACTTTATTCCCCCCCCCCTTCTCTCTCTCTCTCTCTCTTTCTCTCTCTCTCTCCACATATGCAAACATCATAATTCGCACAGAACATATTTCTTTTTCTTCTCTCCCTCTCTTTCAGTTTGAATAAGCAATATAATATCAGGAGGTCTTGGATTCGAATCCCAACCGGGGTACATTTCTCCGGTGATAGCGTCAGGACGTATAAAATTTGTACTAGATTCGCCCTTGTCTTGCACTCGGCAAATTGGGGTTGCTATGGGAACTCGGAGAACTAAGTACTGGTTCTAAGCAGGAACTTCTCTCCCGTGTATCAGTCGGTGCTATTCCCCTGACACGTAAAAGAACCAATGCGTCTTTTCGCGAAATCAGCTAGGGTGTCGCACCCAGACTCACTTGTATCCAACCACTGACTTTTCCGATGCTTTTTTTTTTTTTCAGCAAAAAAAAAAAAAAAAAAAAACAGGACGCCTACAATAGAAGATTAACATACTGCCTTTGAGAATAGAGGCATACGGTTTTAGTCAAATTACAGATCTCTCCTTGTCCGTGAAAACACAAATTCACTACATGATAAAAGTTAAATGGGAAAAAAATCTATTAATTCCATATTATTACATGTAAAGTTCGCTTAAAATAAATTTGATTTTTTTTCTCATGTATGTACATTTATGCATGAATGTGTATATTTAACCAACGTAATTGTATTTCACCAGATGCGTGTCATACCTTCTTATCAGCGGGCACAGCATGTGTTAATTTTGACCTGATATGTCACCTTTATGTAGCGCCGGTACCGATATACCGTCACTCACCCCCACCCCCAATCCCACCCCAAAGCGAGGGAGGGACAATCAACCTTTACACAACATGAATGTTATAACCGGTACTAATTAACGTGACAGAAAACATGAAAGATGGTCGTAGGCTTATTGTGATAACATTATCACAGAAAGAACCAGGGTGTTACGTATGTAGTGTCACTGGGTAGCTTAGTCAAAAACTGTTCCTTTGTTATAATAAATATGATACAATAATTTACAAGTAACTAAGAATAAGTATGTGTATATACATACATACACTATAGAGCACTTACGTAATATAAACTGTACCGACTAAATTAATACCATTTGACTAAAAGCTCTGCCGCCTACGCGTTTTAGAGTATATATTTACAACATTGCGAGTGTACATAATGAAGTGTGACCCTTAATACAGAAAACTCAAAATTCTTCATCCTACCAAGGAGTATCCCAAAGACAACGGAGGAATCTACTAAACAACAACATGACTACAAGTTTTTTCCAGTAATTAATTTGATTCATATTGTTTATTCCTATTTGTGTATATCATTATTAAATTATTATTCTAAAATTAAATTGTCATCATAGAAATATTATATTCCGAAGAGGAAGACATTTATATATTAGTATATTTCTATAGCGAATCTTGTTGATGATGATATTAATAGTAAAAGATCTCTCTCTCTCTTCCTCTCTCTCTTGACGGGGTGGGGTTCTTTACAAATTAAAGACTAATGGACTTTTTATACGCCCATCTTAAGATGGGGCGTATTATGTGAACACTCACGGCGGGCGGGCGGGTGGGCTGGCGGCGTGGAACATTTGTTGTCCGGGCTCTAACTTCAATACCATTTGCCCAATCCTTTTCAAACTTTCCACACATGTGCATGGCCATAATATCTCGGATGAGTTCGATATCCAGCATTATCGCGTGAATGACTTAGAAGTTATGGCCCTTGACGTACACAAATAACTTGAAATTGTGATTGTCCGGGCTCTAACTTCAATACCGTTTGCCCAATCCTTTTCAAACTTTCCACACATGTGCATGGCCATAATATCTCGGATGAGTTCGATATCCAGCATTATCGCGTGAATGACTTAGAAGTTATGGCCCTTGACGTACACAAAATACTTGAAATTGTGATTGTCCGGGCTCTAACTTCAATACCGTTTGCCCAATCCTTTTCAAACTTTCCACACATGTGCATGGCCATAATATCTCGGATGAGTTCGATATCCAGCATTATCGTGTGAAAAACTTAAAAGTTATGGCCCTTGACATACACAAAATACTTGAAATTGTGATTGTCTGGGCTCTAACTTCAATACCGTTAGCCCAATCCTTTTCAAACTTTCCACACATGTGCATGGCCATAAAATCGCGGATGAGTTCGATATTCAGCATTATTGCGTGAATGACTTAGAAGTTATGGCCCTTGATGTACACAAAATACTTGATATTGTGATTGTCTGGGCTCTAACTTCAATATTGTTTGCCCAATCCTCTTCAAACTTTCCACACATGTGCATTGCCATAATATCTTGGCTGAGTATGATATCCAGCATTCTCATGTGAATTTGCCCTTGATGTACACAACATACTTGAAAATTTGCTTGTCCCTAGTCCTTAGACCCTATGAGGTGTTGTCAGATCTTGCAGTTAATTAATAGAAATGTATCAACATTTTTTTTTTATGATTAACATCATTAACTAATGGGATTTTGGAATTATTTTGCTTATTTATGGACAGTAGCTTGTTTCTCTGAGCTATTTCTGAGAGTCCCCATACCATGATGGGCGTATTTTGTGGCAGTCCTGACCCTTGTTGAAAATATAGTAATCACATACGAGTAAGTCTTAGGGTATTCTTATGATTAATAAAACAAATAAAAATATTTTTTATACTTAAAACAGCAAGTAAAATATAGCAACAGTCCTTATAATAAGAACAAATAATTTGTGCTTATGGTTGAAAGTATGAGACCAATTTAATTAGATTTTCTACTATCATCATGTATAAGCTGCAACAGAATTGGCTACCTCTTCACTAATAACTTCTCTTCGAACAAGATGACCTTCCAGTCTTCTTTTTTTTAAATTAATTGTTTAAAGAAGCAGCAATACGGGTATCTCTTTCTCTCTATATATAAAGTGCAGGTTGCATGCACTTGTTCATGCATCATTACATTTTTTTCGGCTATTTGACAGTTAACCAGAAGTTCTCTAGCAAGTGCTAAACTTCTATGTGTTGGTTCACAAGCGCTCATTGAGCGGTCGCGATCGTATATAAAAGGGCATGGACCAATTATATTCATAATTTTTTAAGAAAAGATATTGTGTTAATTAACACAAGTAGCAGAGTACTAGATGTCAGTAAAGTACTGTTATCATTTGTTTTTAATGTGATTGTTATTATTACATGTAATCATAAAAATATATTTATAAATAATATTCATTAAAAAAAAATTCTCTCATTACATGTGCCGTTAACAATGATCTCGATGGAGATCGCAGAGTCGCTTTTTCAGGGGGACCGCAGTTTAGTATGTTCCCATTTCCTGTTGCTCGCTATGTTTATTTCAGATGAACACAGGGATTACCAGTTATATGTAACGATAAATATTGTAAACAACATGAAGTTTTTGCATATTTCTGGACTTGTAGTCAAATCAAGCTTGCAGGTATGAAAATGTCATGTAAACCGTGCTTAACGTATATCTTACATAGCATAACGTAAATCGCCGATCGTTTATTGTATGGTATCAGATTATAAATGCATCGCATCGTATCGTATCAATTGTAAAGGTAAATCAAACTTGCTATCGTACATCGCATATCGCAGATCGTATAATATATATCGTATATCGTTCGTATTTCAATCGTATATCAATCGTATTTTTTGACACCTGATACGATAGCGCCACTGTACCTGGACATTGTTTTATATTGGAAATACTGTTACCTGGATGATTAACTCAAAATTACTAACAGCGTCCTGCAAACAGAAAGCAAGATAGGATCAGGTTTATCAGATGTTTATAAATTGTTGTTATTTCATTACATTGCTGCCATACATCCAGTGGGTGCTTTTTGTGCGGTGTTGTATATTTTAAGTTTTGAGCATGCCAGATGGAATGGACATCACCATATCTCACCTGATAAGGAGAGAAAGTGCTGAATGAGAAACCCAAAAGAACTGCATGCTGATGTACGCAAATGGACTAAATGTACCTTTCCAGTTTTTAGCAGTGGGAAAAAAAGTGCTGTGTTTTCCATTTGGCTAGGTAAACTGCTCACAAACAGTGTTGCATTTTTTGTGTGTAAACCAGATCAACCATTGACTACCTTTTGTCCCTGTGTAGCTGTGTGATAGCCTATTAGTCAATTTGAATACTTTCACTATAAACTCATGATGTTAATAACTGTTACATTAGTAAAGAATATAAGAGTGGTGAATGAATGTTTAATAAAAAGGTATTACTAAGTTTAACTAATATACACTGAAATACTGATTATTCAATTAAAATGCCTCATCCAAGATATCTAGTCAAAACACGAAAACCCACAGTACATATTCCATTATCACTTCTTTATATACCGTGGGATTTTCCACTGGCAAAACTTCATTTCCATGATTATTAATCAGCTGGTTGCTGACCAATGAAAACACGCGTAATACATTGAGTACTCTTTATTGAAGTAACAAAAACTTAATCATCGTTACCACATTGAAACCCAGTAGACTTAAACGAGGAGCGTGATGTCACCTCTACATTATAGAAGGCAACTTTCTTTCAAATTTCTGCACCATTTTATTGTTCAGATGATCTCTGCTGTTGCCATGCTGTCTCAGCCACGGACCCATGCAATGAAATGCCTAATCTTCATGAGTATGAAGTTTTGCTATTTTAATATCCCACAGTTGATTAAGAAGCAAAGCATATTGAGCAAACGTTGTTTTTCTGGTAATGTTCCAGCCCTTAAATTATACATATATTATATGTGTGTGTGTGTAAAATACATATTTGTGTAAAAAATATATATATATGTGTAATAATAAGAAATGTTTATATTGCATAATGATATTTTGATAGGGTGAACAGGGTTGTTGATTTTATCTTGGTTACACTGCCTGATCAAAATGATGTTTAATAGGAACAATATTTTGCAAAAATGAAAAAAAACAAAAAAAAACAGCTGGAATGCATAACGCAAAAAAGGAATACACTAATAATACAATAAATGAAATCACATTTTTTTTCATAAAATTATATCAATACCTGTTTATAAAATGATAATGATCCAGAAAAACAACATATTGTTATTTCCTGTGTCGTGATAGAAAACGATATCATCTTACTTAAGTGATGTATTTATTTGTGTATAAACTAAGATATGTGTTGGTTACACTAGACTTATAAAAAGGCAGATTTATACATTTTGAGGAGATATGATGTGAGTGATTTTTCTGCAAATAAAATATTTGAACAAGAACTATTTTCTTCTTTGCAGCAGGAATTGGAATTCATATTTTTGTGATAAGGTTTTGAAGGGGTGGTAATATGGTGTTACTTAAAATGAACATAGGGTGGAGTAGCTCAAGATAAGATGTTTATATTTGTTCATATTTAATGAACTTTATTAAAACAATTAATTTAAAAAGATATGTACAAAACAATGTAAATATAAGCATTGAATTCATTTTGGTTCTTTTCAAGTGAGCATTCTTCATGGATTTGCCAGTTTTATTTATGGTTGCTTGAATGCACCAGAAATGTATTCTGTTATTTTTTTCTTCTGAAATTTGCTCAAAAATACCAGAAGTGCAATGACAAAGACGTGTTTGCTCAATTTTCAGTATTTTAATTAACCTCATAACCTAGCTGTCTTATGAAAACCTGATTCCATTAAGTGTGATAGTATTGAATGTTAACCCTAGAAAAAAAAATGTGTCAATAGAGGCAGAAGCCTCATGAGGTATCATATGACATGATGTTTTATTCTTGATACATGTAATATGATTTTTACTATTTTTCATATATGTGTCAGATTTGCTAAATTTAAATATTTTTTGAGACTGTGATCGAGTGGTAAGAGTGTTAGGTTGTGGGTTCAATCCCCAGCCACAACATACCAAAGTCATAAAAAGGGTACTATTATAGCTTCCTTGCTTGGCGCTCAGCATATAAGGGTAGTTGCAGGACTGATTGGCCCTGTGTCAGGATAATGTGACTGGGTCATGCCACATGTCTATGGCGTGATACTGCAGTGTGGCAGCACTATACCTGTCCCAAGTAGACATAATCTCCAAATGAGAGAAAAACTATCGGTGGGGAATTAAACCCAACAAACATTTTCTGTCTTTCTGGAGCTTTTCAATTGTCCATATTTGCTGCCATGCTGATGTTATGCCTTCATATGTGCCATAATACAAGTACTTACGATTATGGTATTTGTAGCGCCATGCATTTTCATAAGGCAAAAAAAAATGTGTGTAGGGTAGGCATTAAGTTTTAAGTTCACCTGAGCACTTGTGCTCGGGTGAGCTTTTGTGATCGCCTTTCGTCCGTCGTGCGTCGTCAACAATTGCTTGTGAACACTTTGGCCCAATCTTCATGAAACTTGGTCAGGATGTTTGTCTACATGATATCTCGGATGAGTTCGAAATTGGGTCATGTGGGGTCAAAAACTAGGTTACCAGGTCAAATCTTAGAAAAACCTTGTGAACACTCTACAGGCCACAGTTTTGGCCAAATCTTCATGAAACTTGGTCAAGATGTTTGTCTACATGATATCTCGGATGAGTTCTAAATTGGGTCATGTGGGGTCAAAAACTAGGTTACCAGGTCAAATCTTAGAAAAACCTTGTGAACACTCTAGAGGCCACAGTTTTGGCCCAATCTTCAATAGATTTGGTCAGGATGTTTGTCTACATGTTATCTTGGATGGGTTCGAAATTGGGTCAAGTGGGGTCAAAAACTAGGTCCCCAGGTCAAATCCTAGAAAAACCTTGTGAACACTCTACAGGCCACAGTTTTGGCCAAATCTTCAATAGATTTGGTCAGGATGTTTGTCTACATGTTATCTTGGATGGGTTCGAAATTGGGTCAAGTGGGGTCAAAAACTAGGTCACCAGGTCAAATCTTAGAAAAACCTTGTGAACACTCTACAGGCCACAGTTTTGGCCCAATCTTCATTAGATTTGGTCAGGATGTTTGTCTACATGATATCTCGGATGAGTTCGAAATTTGGTAATTTGGGGTCAAAAACTAGTTCACCAGGTCAAATCTTAGAAAAACCTTGTGAACTCTAGAGGCCACAGTTTTGGCCCAATCTTCATGAAACTTGGTCAGGATGTTTATCTACATGATATCTTGGATGAGTTCGAAATTGGGTCATATGGGGTCAAAAACTAGGTCACCAGGTCAAAATTTAGAAAAACCTTGTGAACACTCTACAGGCCACAGTTTTGGCCCAATCTTTATAAAATTTGGTCAGGATGTTTGTCTACATAATATCTCGGATAAGTTCAAAATTAGGTCATGTGGGGTCAAAAACTAGGTCACCAGGTCAAATCTTAGAAAAACCTTTCGAACACTCTACAGGCCTACATTTTTGTCCCAGTCTTCATTAAACTTGATATGAAGAATTCCCAGTTGAGTGCAAATTCAGGTAGGATCAATATGTAGGTCACTTAGTCAAATGTTAGAAAACACTGTAGATGCCAGATTTTTTGTCATTATGCGTAACACAGCCATCTTTCTCAGGTGAGCGACACAGGGCCATCATGGCCCTCTTGTTCTTTTTACTTTTTTTTATTTTTTTAAGTTTAGTCATAACAGTGAATCAATCACGAAAAACGGCGGTCCCAAAATGGCCACTATAGGGTTGGTGGGTTTTGCTAGGTAGGGTCATGTTTCCTGAACACACAGAAATTTTTTTTAGGCCTAATTTTCATTTTTTATGAGTACTGGTGGGCCGAGTGTCAGACTAATGGGACAGTTTGTGAAATCATGCCACATGTTTATAGCATGCCATTGCAGGGTGGCATTACTTTATCTGGCCCTTAAGATGTAAGCTCTAAATGACTGAAATACCAATGATAGGACATAAAATCCAGCACTCATTCACTCATAAGACATTCCAATTTCTTTCCAAAAATACAAACATTTAAATTTCATTTTTCAATATTGTTCTGTTCAAGGGTCATGTAAATATAACTTTTTGAATTACTCTACATTTTAAACAAGCTGCTTTAAGAAATTATTGTAACATGTAAATTGATATCATTAAGTCTTGAAGAAACACTTTTTCTGTCTGGTATTGGAAAATCTTTGAATTTGCATCAATGACAATTAGAACTGACCATTATAATTTTGGAAATTATTGTAATGTGTCTTTTTTTTTTTTAATACTTTCTTATTTTGAATAGTGATAGGGGAAATATCTTTTGCTGTTTTTATGTTGTGTTGTTAGTGACTTATAGAAAATAAAGGTAAAAAATTGTTTGTGGAGAGATATCCGGGTATATTAGAGAGAAAGATATATATACCTGATCAGCATTTTTCTGCATTATTGTCATGTAGGCTAATATTGTTTTTGAATTTAATTTTTTTGTTTTACATGAATGTACTATATTTTGCTGATATTAAATACCAAAGATTCTGTATTAAAGGCAACTTGATTTTTGCATTAATTTGTGTATTCACATTCAAGAAAATGTGACATTTCCTCACAGAAGTGAAGGATGTATAAGATCCATGCTCATCTCATCCCATCACATCCTGTCTTACCATCATATTGCATGAAGATAAGGTGAAATGTGGGGGTATCAGTCACATAAAGTGATAGCTTTTTTTTTTTTTTTTATCAATGAACAAAATCATCCACAGAATTGACAGTCAGCAATTGAAATTAACAATCAGACCAAAATCTTTATATTTTGATGTTTGATGTAATGCTCAGTGGAACATCTGCCTATGTTAAAGGATACAGCCTGATGTGGGTACTCAAACTGAAGCATATACAGATGGTAATTTTTTTGTGTATTGTTTTTTGCCTTTGTTGTTTGTTTTTTTTTTTTTTTTTTTTAATTTCATCTGCTTTTTAGCTCACCTGAGCCAGAGGCTCAAGGTGAGCTATTGTGACCGGTCTTCGTCCGTCGTCCGTCCGTCCGTCCGTCGTCCGTCCGTCCGTCGTCCGTCAACATTTTGCTTCAAACGACATCTCCTTCTAAATTACTCACTGGATTTTGATAAAACTTCACTGGAATGTTCATTATGGGGCCCTTTTCCAAAGTTGTTAAAATTATTTTGATTGGTCAAAAATCTAGGTCACAGGAGCTAAAAATAGATTTTAAAAATGAAAATTTTAAAAATCTTCTTCTCCGAAACCACAAGGCCTAGCCTTTTGATTTTTGGTATGTAGCATGATCTTATGACTCTCTACCAAGATTGTTCAAATTATGGCCCTGGGGTCAAAATTGACCCCGCCCCAGGGGTCACTTGATTTAACATAGGCTAATATAGGAAAAACTTGAAAAAATCTTCTTCTCCGAAACCACAAGGCCTAGCCTTTTGATTTTTGGTATGTAGCATGATCTTATGACTCTCTACCAAGATTGTTCAAATTATGACCCTGGGGTCAAAATTGGCCCCGCCCCAGGGGTCACTTGATTTAACATAGGCTAATATAGGAAAAACTTGAAAAATCTTCTTCTCAGAAACCACAAGGCCTAGGGTTTAGATATTTGGTGTGCAGCATTGTCTAGTAGATCACTACCAAGTTTGTTCAAATCATGGCCCTGGGGTCAAATTTGGCCCCGCCCCAGGGGTCACTTGATTTAACATAGGCTACTATAGGAAAAACTTGAAAAATCTTCTTCTCAGAAACCACAAGGCCCGGGGTTTAGATATTTGGTGTGCAGCACTGTCTAGTAGATCACAACCAAATTTGTTCAAATCATGGCCCTGGGGTCAAATTTGGCCCTGCCCCAGGGGTCACTTGATTTAACATAAGCTAATATAGGAAATACTTGAAAAAATCTTCTTCTCAGAAACCACAAGGCCTGGAGTTTAGATATTTGGTATGTAGCATGATCTTATGACTCTCTACCAAAATTGTTCAAATTATGACCCTGGGGTCAAAATTGGCCCCACCCCAGGGGTCACTTGATTTAACATAGGCTAATATAGGAAAAACTTGAAAAATCTTCTTCTCAGAAACCACAAGGCCTAGGGTTTAGATATTTGGTATGTAACATGGGCTAATAGACCTCTACCCAGTTTGTTCAAATCATGACCCTGGGGTCAAAATTGGCTCTGCCCCAGGGGTCACTTGATTTTACATAGCCTAATGATATCAGGTGAGCGATCTAGGGCTATCATGGCCCTCTTGTCCTTTTTTATTTGTGTACAAATACATCCTTTGTTGTAACACATTGTAATTTTCTTTATGTATGTATGTATTAAGTAAATTTGGTTGTATTTCAATAGTTAAACACAGATGTCTTGTATTAGTCCATAATGTGCCACTAACCAGTTTTGTAAAGCACCACCAGGTAGTTTTAGACTGAATGATAAATTCATGTTTTATTACTAATGAAAGAAGACCTTCCTATAATACCCGTATAAAGGAATCACTTTTCAAAGATGCTGGCATCATGATTACGGGAATTAGATTCACATGTTTCTAATTCAAACATAACTTGTATAGCATTGTGCCTGACTGTCATCAGGCATCCATTACAGTGCATTTCATTAAAACATGGCCTTATATATTTCAATACAACACAACAAATCACCATGTCTGATTCTATTACAATATAATACAGCAAAAAACAGGCAATCCACTACAACATGTATATCCATCAAGTCAGATTCTGTAACAACACGGCAATCCACTACAACATGTATATACATCAAGTCAGATTCTGTAACAACATGGCAATCCACTACAACATGTATACCATCAAGTCAGATTCTGTAACAACACAGCAATCCACTACAACATGTATATCCATCAAGTCAGATTCTGTAACAACACGGCAATCCACTACAACATGTATATCCATCAAGTCAGATTCTGTAACAACACGGCAATCCACTACAACATGTATATCCATCAAGTCAGATTCTGTAACAACACGGCAATCCACTACAACATGTATACCATCAAGTCAGATTCTGTAACAACATGGCAATCCACTACAACATGTATATCCATCAAGTCAGATTCTGTAACATACGGCAATCCACTACAACATGTATATCCATCAAGTCAGATTCTGTAACAACACAACTCCTCACATCTGATTCCATTACAACATGTTAAGGGCATATGTGACAGTTTGTTACATTTTCTATATAGACAAAGAAGGAAAATTTAAACTGTTCAATATAATTTTTTTAACTTGCCCTTAATCCATACAGTCTGATTCCATTACAATACAGCAATCTTATCAAGTCAGATACTACTTCAACAAGTTAAATTACCATATCTGATTCCATTACAACATGGCAATCAATCCAGTCATATTTTATTACAACATGGCAATCAATAGTCAGATTCAACTACAACATGTAAAATCCATCGTGTCATATTTCATACCATTACAAAAGGTTTGTCCATCCTGTCTAATGCCATTCCAAAATGTTAGTTCATTACATCATCCTTTTTTGGTATTTAAATTTGGTGGTTTTGGACAAGGTCATGTTTGTAGTAATAAACTTTGTTGCTTCCTCACTGGTTCATCAAAATGAAGCATTTGCATATGAAAGTATCAATCTTCTGTAGATCAAGACTTAGGCCCCAAATACATTACAGTTCTATGGTGTCTTGGGTCCCAAAATATGTTATATTGGATTTGTTGTTTCAGTAGGACAACAATTTAAAAAAATGAAGGTTGAGTCAATGAGTGCATGAGCACTTAAATTGTGCTTAAGATGAACTGACGTGATTGGTCTTCGTCCATCGTCAAGAATTGCTTGAGAACACGGAATATGAAATGATGTATCTGTATGATATAGGGACTTTTGTCAAATTTTAATATGAAGTTGATAGGGCTTTCTCATCTTCCTCTTTTCAAGTACAATAAGAATGCTTTGGGTTGTGATAAGACCTTAAGGTATTTCCCCAATTTTTACGCCCATAGGTAACTTTTGTCTTACTTTGGTATGGCGCTTGTCCATCCGTCTGTCCATGCTCACGTATAGATACTTAAGGAGCTATAGGAATAATAGGTAACAGCAAATTTCCTTTGATGTCCTTCATTCCGTTTGCTCTTAATTGTGGCTATAATTGGCTCTTATGTGACTAGAGAGAACAAAAAGTCAGCCACATATGGATACGTCTGTATGTCCATCACTCTTTTTCCGTCACACTTTAGTAGGTGACACACGTGTTCCAGAGAACACTCTTGTGTCTTATTCCTAAACTAAATCTGAACTTTTGATGACTTAATATAAATTGTTTACCATTGAAAGTGTTCCTCATATTGATAATCCTCTTTTTAATGCTTGGTCTTGCTATACTTACAGTATTTAATAGTATTTAATATTTGTGCATTTCATTATTTATACCACATTTGTTATTTGTGGTACTTTATTTGTGAAAGATGTTATTTGTGACACATAAAGGTACTATGACATGTTCATGACATGATTTGTGTCACATTTATTTTCTTCTGTTTTCATTTTTTATGACACATGCATTTAATTGAGCCATAAAGAAATATTGTGTTCATTAACTTAACTAGCTTTGATATACTTATTGTGTTCAAACTGTTAAAGTCATTGTTTTCATTATATATATATAATTTTCAGTCGCATCTCGGTTATCTGAAGTCCCTAGACCAAAATTATTTCGAATAAAGCACCTGTTTGAATAACTCATAATAGTCAAATGTTACACTTTAATGTTTGCATTTACTTGTATGTTGTGAAGATAGGTGTTTTAATTTTTGTTTCAGTTATAATGAATACTGATTATAACTTTAAATGATAATTCATGTTTGTAAATTATGAAATGGGTTTTTAACAAATATGCTTTTATTGTTATATTAAGTACCTTACGTGTAGGCCATTTTGTTAGCTCGTCTGTTTTTCATAGAAAAAAGTACAAGCTATTGTTGTAACTCCGTTGTCTGTATTGTTGTCGTCATCAGGCGTTGTCGTTGTCGTCTTACGGAATCTATTACAAATTATGGCCCCTTTTTTAACTTCGAAATTTTGGTTAAAGTTTTGCATGCAAGATACTTTCATGCTTATATCTCAGAGTCCAGGCATAGGATTGATTTGAAACATTTTTAAAGTGTTTGGGGGTATCATACTTTAAAGGAAGATAACACCTGATGGAATATATTAAAACTTATGGCCCCCTTTTAACTAAAAATTTTGGTTACATTTTTGCATTTAAGCTACTATCCAGCTTATATCTCAGAAATTGCATGTGGTTTTGACTAGAATGTTAAGGAGTGTCTTCAGTGGCATCAGATTACCAAGGAAGATAACTTTTGGACTAAATTTTATGCCAATTATGGCCCTTTTCTTGCTTGGATTTTTGGTTAAAGTTTTGCATGCACAGTGTTATTATGCTTATGTCTCAGTAACTAGGCATGGGATTGATTTTAGACTTCATAAAAATATTAAGGGGTATCAGACTATCAAGGTATATCATTTTTAGCTATTGTGATGGTGCGGCGTCTGTCGTCCGTCGTGTGTCGTCAACTTTTTAATTCAAACGACTTCTCCTCCTAAACAACTGGGCAGATTTCAATAAAACTTTACACAAATGACCCTTGGGTGACCCTCTTTCAAGTTTGTTCAAATGGTTCCAGTCTGTTGAATAACTAGGTCACAGGAGCTAAAAATAGACAAAAAATTTGCAATCTTTAAAAATCTTCTTCTCTGAAACCAAAAGGCACAGAGCTTTGATATTTGGTATGTAGCATCATCTTATTGTCCTCTACCAAGTTTGTTCAAATTATGGCCCTGGGGTCAAAATTGGCCCCGCCCTGGGGGTCACTTTATTTACAAAGGCTTATATAGGGAAAACTTAGAAAAATCTTCTTCTCAGAAACCATATGGCCTAGAGCTAAGATATTTGGCATTAAGCATTGTCTAGTGGATCTCTACCAAGATTGTTCAAATCATGGCCCTGGGGTCAAAATTGGCCCCGCCCTGGGGGTCACTTTATTTACATAGGCTTATATAGGGAAAACTTAGAAAAATCTTCTTCTCCGAAACCGTATGGCCTAGAGCTAAGATATTTGGCATGAAGCATTGTCTAGTGGATCTCTACCAAGATTGTTCAAATCATGGCCCTGGGGTCAAAATTGGCCCCGCCCCGTGGGTCACTTTATTTAACATAGGCTTATATAGGGAAAACTTAGAAAAATCTTCTTCTCCGAAACCGGATGGCCTAGAGCTAAGATATTTGGCATGTAGCATTTTCTAGTGGATCTCTACCAAGATTGTTCAAATCATGGACCTGGGGTCAAAATTGGCCCCGCCCTGGGGGTCACTTTCTTTAACATAGGCTAATATTGGAACAAATCAAGAAAAATCTTCTTCTCTAGAACCATTTGGCCTAGAGCTTAGATATTTGGCATGTAGCATTGTCTAGTGGATCTCTACCAAGTTTGTGCAAATTATGGCCCTGGGGTCAAAATTGGCCCCGCCCTGGGGGTCACTTTCTTTAACATAGGCTAATATTGGAACAAATCAAGAAAAATCTTCTTCTCCGAAACCATATGGCCTAGAGCTAAGATATTTGGCATGAAGCATTGTCTAGTGGATCTCTACCAAGTTTGTTCAAATCATGGCCCTGGGGTCAAAATTGGCCCCGCCCTGGGGGTCACTTTCTTTAACATAGGCTAATATTGGAACAAATCAAGAAAAATCTTCTTCTCTGGAACCATATGGCCTAGAGCTTAGATATTTGGCATGTAGCATTGTCTAGTGGATCTCTACCAAGTTTGTTCAAATTATGGCCCTGGGGTCAAAATTGGCCCCGCCCTGGTGGTCACTTTCTTTAACATAGGCTAATATAGGAATATATCTAGAAAAAAATTTTTCTCTGGAACCTTATGGCTGGGAGCTTTGATATTTGACATGTAGCATTGTCTATTGATCTCTACCAAGTTTGTTCAAATAATGGCCCTGGGATCAAAATTGGCCCTGCCCAGGGAGTTTCTTTCTTCAACATAGGCTAATAAAGGAAAAAATCTAGAAAATTTTCTTTTCTGAAATCATATGGTCGGAAGCTTTGATATTTGGCATGCAGCATTGTTACCTTGATCTTTAACCTATCTTTTGTAACTTTATGGTGGGACATTTTATCTTTACTCAGGTGAGCGGATTAGAGCCCTAGGGCTCTTGTTGACTATTATTATGTACAAGGGCAAGAATTGAAATAGATTTCGTTTGATTTACCAACAAGCATTTTGAATAGTCGAGCGTACATATTTTATGTCTTTGTTTTGTATACATTCTATTCCATACATAGATCAAGGTCATCCTTCAAGGTCAAAGGTCAAATTGAAAGGGTATGGTTCTTTAACCTTTATTTAAAGGCTTACAGTTTTAAGTTGTGATTTTTTAAATGTTTAACAAAAATATGTAACGTTAGCAAAAACAGCTGAGCGATGGCACCCACATGCGATGCTCTTGTTTCCTGTTTCTCTACATCCATCATTGTGATTCAATTCCCAGTAAAACAATTACATAATGAAAATGATATTGAAGCTTATCTGGATATTCACCCATTGCTGGGTCCATCCATAGATATTGCCTGTTGTAGTCGTGGAAACCATTCTTAAGAGAGAGGACAGTGATAAAATCAGTCCACATTTATACCCATTTGCGTTTGCTTTATTGGTAAAACACACTCCTTAATTTTTTTAGTTAGTGCATTCTTCCATTAGTTTTACTGTAAATCACTTATAATCATTTTATTGAGTCCTTTAATTGATTACCAATCAAAACTTTATTCAATTTAATGTGTGCTGTGCCTAAGACATTGTAGTGATCTCCCTTTCACAGTTTGACAGGTAAGGTGTGAAAACACAATAGCCAATCAGCATATTTAACTCTATGCTAGGGGCCCAACTTTACTTCAGATAAAGGGTTATGTTGGAATAAACCAAATGAATAAAGGGTTGTATTTCATATGAACTTATATAAGGAAAAAATTGGAACCTAAGGTTAGGTTCGGATAAAGGATACGCTTCCGATAAGACATGTTTGGATAACTGAGATCTGACAGTTAATGATTCATTATTTTAACTGAATGTAAAAATCATATTGTGTTGTTAGGTCATTATAACATTTTAAGCTAGAGTTCATTATAGGTAATTATAACATCAAATTATTTAAGATTGTGCATGCAATGATAGGTGGTCAAAATATCAAAACTTAAGAATTTCCTCAACTCAGAACTTTAAAGTTCTTTTAATTCCCATACTCAATGACCTTACAATTGAAAATGCTGCATATACAGCATTATTATGCTCTTAAAGAAAATGGACTTTAATTGAAACTTAACTGATTTTTATCCCCCCCCAAAAGGCGCCGGGGGATATAGTAATAGTCTCCGTCCGTCCCTACATTGTTATCCGGAGCATAACTTGAAAAGTATTTGAGGTGTGTGTGTGTGCAAGAAATCGCGTCCCGACTGTGTTTTGAAATTATTTGGTACAAGTGATCTTCAGGAAAAGACGGTGTGTCAGAAACAAAAAACCAGGTCACTAGCTTCATGGTCAAGGTAACAGAAGCTTAATAAAATTGTGCAACTATATCTTTGTTGTGTATATTCTCGTTTTGAAATAACTTGCCACAAGAGATCCTTAGGACAAAACAATGTATCATGAACAAGTATCAGGTTTCTAGCTTGAAGGTCAAGATGAAATAATTTGGTTGAGTTCATGGTCACAGTGCTCATCTGATTTTAAAATCCTCTCTTATTTTTCCAGTTTCTAATTATATTCACTGACAAAGATATTAACCTAATAAACAAAATGGCAGGGGCATCCGTGTCCTATGGATACATTTCTAGTATTCTATTTATTTAGATACACAGTATTTCAATAAGTCAAGGATTTTGTTGTGGGAATGATTCTCACTGTAATAAAAAAAAACTTGTCAAACTTTTGTTGGGTTCTTTATGATTGGATTGTGTTACTTCAGGACAAATTTGTGTTAAATATTTTGCAACTGAAATACTTTTTTGAAATCCTCTATATATTTTTGTGAAATGTTAACATTTGAAGGAGTTGACATTTTTGTATATAATCACTTCTCACAGTGAAATGTCAATATAGTTTTTAGCTCACCTGAGCTTAACATACTCAAGGTGAGCTTTTGTGATCGCCCTTCGTCCATCGTCAACAGTTTGGCTTGTTAACACTCTAGAGGCAATATTTTTTCCAAAATCTTGGACAAGTTCGCAAATTGGTCATGTGGGGTCAAAAAGTAGGTCACAGGTCAAATCTTATAAAACCTTGTTAACACTCTAGAGGCCACATTTTTGGCCCAATCTTCATGATACTTGGTTGGAATGTCTGTTTCCATAATATCTTAGACAAGTTCAAATTTGGGTAATGTGGGGTCAAAAAGTTGTTCAATATGAAAAATCCAACATATGTTGCTCATTTATAATCAGGTGAGCAATTCAGGGCCATCATGGCCCTCTTGTTTTGCATATTTTTTGATTGAAGTTTACATCTTGTATTTGTTATCTCGAGATAAAGGATCTAATCCATGTATATATTTTGTTTGTTCTTTCTTGAATTAACCTTAACCCTTTACCTCATGAATATTCATGTACAAATTTATGATTTGATTAGTAATTGATCTTTACATGGTTTATGAAATAACGCCATTTTTCTTTGCCACGGATGAATGTAAAGAAACTGAGCTACAGTATTGTATAAGCAAAAAGAGGAGACCCTGATCAAACAGACAGCTCCTATAAGTACTGCCTGATCTGGGTCTGTTCTGCCTATGTGACAAAATGAGTCTATATGAAGTAAAGCGTCAACACCTAAACAACCCTATTTTAAAGAAATGAATTGAAGCTTTTAACTTCAGTTGTAAATAGACATAAACCTTTAACCTCATGAATATTCATGCAGAAACTTACAACTTTATGAATATTAAATTTTCTGAAATTAAAATGGTATTAAAAGCCATGGAATTTTGTTTGCCATACAAACTGTGTAGAATCTGATCTACAATATTGTATGGACAAACAAAGGAGATTTTGATCAGACAGCCTCTTCCAGTTGTCTTATATGGGTCTGCTCTGTCCACAAAGGCATCAGAATGAGTCTTTTTGGGGTTCAGGGTTAATAAAACATAAGCTACGTTTTTATCTTAGAAAGCTCTGTTTACTCAATTTCATTCAAAGCTACAGCTCACCTAAGCACAAGCTATTGTCATCATCGTGAGTTTGTCAAAAATAATTTCTTCAATTTCCTCTGAAACTACAGTGCGCTTGTGCACCTTTGGAGACCAAACAACCTATTGCAAGCAAGCTTGATAGTTTCCTCGTATAAATGTTTAGATTTAGACAGAGCTTCAAACCCACAACTATTAGGACTTTAGTGGTAAAAAAAAAAGACCTGTAGATCAAAAATGATACTTCAGCAAAATACAATGTCCCTCTAATTTTTTTTCTTCGAGTTAAATGAACGTATCAATTGGTGTAAGATGATTTTGATATGTACGTTATATTGCTACCAGTTGTGAGGTCTGAATTCTTCAGAGAAATTATCCCACAGCATCACTTAGTGAATCATAAGCCTTGTCCTGTTCTGTCCTTTTTATACGCCGCCGGAGGCGGTCATATATTGGCGTCATCTTTTCCGTCAATCAAATATAGGGACTAAGTTTCAAGTGACACAAACTTGTAAAAATCAATGAACCGGAAAATCGCCACTTTATGCACATCTACCCATTATAGTAATGACATTGACCAAGTTTCGAAAAGATTCACTCAGAAATGTAGGAGGAAGCGCTTTCACAAGGCTGCAATATCAATCAGCTACAGAGATTAAGTTTCAAGGGACATAAATCTTGTAAAAATCAATGAACGTGAAAATCACCACTTCATGCACATCTACCCATTATAGTTATGACATTGACCAAGTTTTGAAAAGATTCATTCAGAAATGGAGGAGGAGTTTCAAGTCCATTATAGTAATGACATGGCCAAGTTTTGAAAAGATTCATTCAGAAACGAAGGAGGAGTTGCGTTTACAAGATATGGACCGTACGGTCGGACAGACGGAGAAGATGACGCCAATATACGACCGCCTCCTGCGGCGTATAAAAAGTATTTGAGATATCAGCTTTTAACTTCACAGGTGGATAGATCTCTTTGATGAGGAGTGCAGTAAAGAAGAACAATAAGTCTTTTATTTTTGCCTTTTGTTATTTTTCAGGCTTGATTTTTTTCTGGAGCATAAGTAAAAACGTATTTGAGATATCAACTTGAAACTTGATAGTTGGATAGTTCTAAAATTTTACCTGTAGACCTTAAAATAGGGGAATTAGAAGGTCTTAACATGGGTTTCATATCTATAATCTCTTCAAACATCATTACCAAGTTTTGTTACATTCATAAGTTTGATGAATACAACGAAGGTTAAGCAATTTAGAAAGTTCACACTTTTTTATAAAACATGTATTAACAGCAACAATTTATGTTTCCACAAAATAATTATGAAATACTCGCTATTATTTATGTATAAGATTCATAAGTAATAACATTTGGCAAATTGATATCACAATTGATGAGAATATTACATACAAGACAATAATATTATTGTACATCATAGTCGAGAAATAGAGGCAAACTGAGTATTATTAATTAGTCACCAAGAATTAGACCCATGATACCAATAAACACCTACATCATAAAACGGTTGTCATTAGCAAATGAATTACAATACGATTTATCATAGACATGCTGCATATGTCTGTGGATTTATTGATTAAATCACTTTGCTCCAAGTCACTGTACAAAATCACTACCTAGTTATCACTGTAAACGTCTACTAGCCTTCATAACTAGAAATCACAGACTTCCTGTAGAAACCGGTCGGTGAGAAAATATTCCTATATAAAATAGAAAATATTTACATTTTTGGATGTAATGATATAGGAGACGATAACAATGTATTTTGACATGTCCACTTTTTGGTGATATTAGAAAAAAATATATATATGAAGATATTTCTATACAAATCCAAATGTTCCTAAATTTGTTGAGTTGCTCTCATGTGAAAATACAAATATGCTAAACAAGAAAGTCAGTAGAACTGACAGATGCTCCCCGAAGAACGTCATTGTTACAAATAAGGCCTTGGTCAATGGGTGGAAGGATATGTTAAGGACCGGAATGGGATCAGCATATGCTTATCATGTATAGAATCCAGGTAATGCGCATCTCTTGGTAATAAAGCTTCACATAAAAAGTTTTGTTGAAATCAAGCCGTTAGTTCCTGAGAAATAGTCCGGACAAGGAAAGTGTGACGGACGAACGAACGAACGGACGGATGGACAAAGCGGCGACTATATGCGTCACCTTCAGTAAGCATAAAAAAAGGTAAAAAAAAAAGCTCTTAACTCTCTAAACAGTAAACCATATTATATACTCTTGTTCCTTTTGATAAGACAGAATATAAAATTGTAAATACTTTGGTGTCCCCCAAGATCACACAGGGGTCAGGCCCCACCCCCAAAATTTTACTTAGGACCTTTCAGCTCAAAGCTGTTGAAATCCCCATTCCTAAATCATATCTATTCTCCTCATCAGATGAGATGTTTTACTCTAATTTGGAGACTTAGTAACAGTTTACTATTTAATATGATAATACGTGTTACTCATCAGATCTTTCATTGATTTTTTTATAAGTTTTTTTACTACTGAAAATTAAGTCATACATTTCAATGTGTGCTCATATCAAAGAGGTTAACCAACACTCTTGACATATGACTGGATATTTGAAATAGTGTATAATGGCCTAAACAACAATTAGCTGACATGATTATGATTGACATTACTAGCATATTGAATTTTGTGGGGTTTTGTTTAAATGATATCTCCTGTTAAATTAAGCAAATGACATGAATATCAGTCAACAACATGGTAGCAGGGGCCATAACTCTCTTAAAAATTGAGGAACCAGGTCACGTCAACGATATGCGTATCTACTCTTGGTAATAAAGCTTCCCATAAAGTTTCATTGAATTCAAGCCATTAGTTCCTGAGAAATAGCCCGGACAAGAATCATGCAACATGAACTATAGGCCAAAAAGTCAAGGGGCCATAACTCTGTGAAAAATTGAGGAACCAGGTCATGCCGACGATATGCGTATCTACTCTTGGTGATAAAGCTTCCCATAAAGTTTTGTTGAATTCAAGCCATTAGTTCCTGAGAAATAGCCCGGACAAGAATCATGCAATATGTACTATAGGCCGAAAAGTCAATGGGCCATAACTCTTTGAAAAATTTAGGAACCGGGTCATGCTGAGGATATGCGCATCGCCTCTTGGTAATAAAGCTTCCCATAAAGTTTCGTTGAATTCAAGCCATTAGTTCCTGAGAAATAGTCTAGACAAGGAAAGTGAGACGGACGAACGGACGGACAGGACGAAGCGGCGACTATATGCGTCACCTTCGGTGAGCATAAAAATCTTTCTATAATGATTGATAAAAGAATGAAATATTTTGAGAATATTAATTAGAATAGACATGTATATATATGTACAGTCGGCACTCGTTTGCCCCGTGCAAAACTAGTGTCCCCAGTTTACTGATAGGTGTGAAAAACATCAGCGGGCTAATTAGCGTCTGTAGAATTTGAGATAAACAAACAAATATGCATTGTACTATAGGGCGAGGGTCCAAATTTCCACTTTTAGATAGCAGTTATTTGAAATAAATAAATTTTGAGACACACGAAGTTAATGTATATAGACAGAGAAGGGAAAAATCTGGACCAAGTCAATTAATTTGACATAGCCGAAATTTCGATATACACGAATTGGAGATAACGAGTACCAACTGTATATATATTAGGATTCTGTCAGATTCCGAAATATGCTTCACCTGATATATCTGTTCATCATTCACTTATTTATTAACGTAATACGGTTTGATGATGATTAAAAGCAATTGTTTTAAAATCGTATTTATAAGAATTTATACCGTTTATCACATATCTTATACGTCATCTTCCCATATGTCACGTGTAAGTACTGTTCTGTTCATGTATTTTGCATGCTCATTTTCTGTTTATGCTTTTGTCGATCCATCGTCGAATACCCACGGCCGATCAATAGATAATCATGATGTCGTGTAGTAAAACGGAATAAGTCAGTCGGGGGTCTTCGACGATGTTGTCGATCATATTAGGACACTGGCCTTGTGACTCGATATTCTTGAAAATATGGGTTAGTTTCACAATACGGGTTTCATTGCAGGATAATTGCGTTTGCATGGATGAAACAGTTGTGTTTTTTTTGTTACATAAATGTATACGCTTGCGATAGGTGCAAAGAATTAAAATATAACATTATAAATGACTGAGATTTTGGCTTTTTTTTTAAGGAGGGTATGAATCTTGATCAATCGGAGTAGTATCTCTTGTATTATAAATTATATAGTGATTACAACTTGTTTTTGTTGTTGTTGTTGTTTTTTGTGCCAAACCTATGGTCCCAGATACTCACTAGTTATGGACCTTGAATTGATGAATAATTGCTGAATTAACTAGCTGTCAGCTCCCTAACAAACATGAACCAATCTATACCAAATTGGTCACAATGGTTACAATATCTTTGGCCAAGTTTGATAAACAGCCTCAATGTCTCAGACACTCTGGAGTTATGGCCCTTGAATTGATGAAAGAATGCTAAATTAAGAGCGTCTGCTTTTTAACTCTATCAAAATAAACAGATATTTACCAAACTTAATATCAATGTATATAGGCACAATATCTCTGTCAAGTTTGATAACCAGCTAGAATGCCCCAGACTCTCCGGAGTTGTACTCTTACAAACATGAACCATCTTGTTCAAACTTGGTCACAATGTGAATGTGCACAATACTTCAACCAGGTTTGATAACCAGCCAAAATATCTTGAACACTCCAGAGTTATGGCTCTTCAATTGGTGGAAAATTGTTAAAAAAAATGTTAAAATTATTTGGATCCGTCAGTCTAAAAATATAACCATTTTCCATAATACTGTAGCAGGATACTTGCTGTTTCTTTTCCTCACACTAATACTTGGTTCTCAGGTGAGTGATTCATGGCCCACTTGTTTAATGATTTCCTCATCTGGTTTAACAGCTAACTGAGCAATGACCTGTAATACCAGATGGTTTTAGAATTATATAAAATAAGATACAGCCTATGAACAGGAAGCTTCTACAAAATACCCAAAATAAACAACTTCAATGGCCTTTTTATGCTCACCGAAGGTGACACATATAGTCGCCGCTTCGTCCGTCCGTTCGTCCGTCACACTTTTCTTGTCCGGACTATTTCTCAGAAAATAATGGCTTGAATTCAACGAAACTTTATGGAAAGCTTTATTACCAAGAGAAGATTTGCATATCATGCGGGTAACTTTGTCCCTCAATTTTTCACAGAGTTATGGCCCCTTGACTTTTATGCAAACGGTATATCTAGTATGATTCTTGTCCGGGCTATTTCTCAGGAACTAATAGCTTGATTTCAACAAAACTTTATATGAAGCTTTATTACAAAGAGGAGATGCGCATATCTCCGGCTTGACCCAGTTCCTACATCCTCCCACCCATTGACCAAGGTCTTATTTGTAACAATGACGTTCTTCGGGGAGCATCTGTCAGTTCTACTGACTTTTTTACATGGCGTCTAACGTGTCTTTATATCTGATTTCCAGTTATACACATCACATAAAACATCTCTTTCAGTTAATGAGACAGCCTGTTTTCCTTTAGGCAAAATTATATATTACCCCTGTTGTTATGGTGACTTCAATATTGACAAGTTCCTCTTCAGGTTTACATCGTGACATAGCAGTATAAATATAGACCCAGACAGAAAAAATACAATATCTCACAGCAGGCATGTCTTAGTATATAACCACCTCATGTCAACATTGGAGCTTTGCAATACTTAAACAAGAAATATCATTTAAGATGATGAATACCTCAAGATATTGCTTTGCCACAGTTACTGAAGAAATAGAGTCATCTACAGACAAACTGACTGACGGACCAACCGACTCCAATATAACCCCCATAAACTTCGTATCTGGGGGTATAATCAAGTAGAAAACATATAGTCATTCTTTCTACATAACAAGAGCACTGCATGCGGATGCCAATGCTTGTCTGTTAAAAGTGTTTAGTAATGGGCTACATTACAGTTCTTGCATGAGGACAACAAAGACAATAACTCAGAGATCATAATAGCTTGATTTTTTTCTTTGAAACAGACAAGCCAGAAAGATATACTTCAATATTTAAGGTTTATGCCCTGTAATTCACTTCCGGTGAGTCATGAGTTATGTCTCCTGAAAACTACAAAAACGTAAATTTTCTCCATTTTCCTTCATACGGTAAAGTTTAGATGTGTTCATGAAATTTGAATCAGAATCATAATGTGCATCTTTCTACCAGGAGTTTTCATCGAAAATCAGATTCAGCTTTTCATATTCACAGAAATTGTATATTTCCCATAGACTTCAATGTTAACATGATTACAGACTATTTCCCCTACATCTAATAAAACCTGGAAAAACTCTCGGTGAAACATTTTTATTTTTGGATGTCTTCAAAGTGACAAAGTTTCATAGAAATATTCCATCCAATGGCAAGATATGGAATATGGGTATCAGGGGAGTTATACCTTAAATTTTTAGCAAATATCATTAGTCAGTATCATACTAAGTTATATTTTTAAAGGTTGATAGGGAAACAAAATCTTGCACTTTATATTAATCCCTGTTGATGGTTCCTAGGTTGGACCAGTACTTTGTGTATGGGGAGGTCATGGCAGTGATTTGCCCCACTAAGTAAGGTAACTATGTAATATAAACATTTTGTGCGACAAGAATGGTGGAATATGTTTTTACCTTATTGAAGATTTTAAATATTTCAAAGCGCTTTAATGAAAAGAGTTGATGGAATACGCCACTAGTTTACAATTATCCATCTGATGCTGAGCTTATCAGTACCAGGGCCATATTCCTTTTTAAGGGTGTCATGATGCAGTGGTAGCATTTACAACTGTGGATCCAGAGATTATGAGTTTGAACCCAGTCATTGTGGGGCAGTAGTCTGTCATGAACTTCAGTCACAAAGTAATGATCCAGCCTAAGAAAACCTCTCCTATTTTTATTTGAATAAACTACCATATTATTTCAAACTTTGACAGCAGATTTCATTCATTATCAGGTTGGTTTAGTTTAATCTTAGTCCTTTTTTTAATCTGACTGGAAAAAATTGTCCTGACAAATAATACTTATCCCTCTCAGTGGTTCCTAATTTGTTGTTGTTGTTGTTGTATTGGAGCTTACCGTCGCTGCGATAGTATTTCAATCATATAGCGACTTCCAGCTAATTACAGGTGGAGGAAGACACCGAGTACACAGAGGTACCCGGGTAGAACCACCGACCTACCAAAAGCCAGCTGGAAGGCTTCCTCACATGAAAAATCCGAAATCCCTACCGGGATTCGAACCTACAGCGGCGAGGGGCTGAGAGATTTGTAGTCCACGACTGTAACCGCTCGGCCACGGCGGCCCCCGGTTCCTAATTTGGACCAGTACATTGTGCCTGGAAAGGTCATGAACAATTCTTGATCCCAGCAGGGTTCAAACTCAAAACCTTTATATCTGCAGTCATGTAATGCTACCAATGGAGCATGGCACCCAGGTTAATCAGGATTTGTGTCATTTAACACGATTCTTGTTCAAAATGTCCACTTTATTGACCAATAGTATTATTAGGTCTCTATATTTATATATAAACTACATTCAAATGAACGCCATGCTCTTGGAGGGATGGGGGGTAGACTTAGGGGGTCAAGATCATTTGAAGATCATGGTCAACTGGCAGGTAGAGCTCATTAAGGAGCATGCACCTGTGAAGTTTGGAGGCTGTAGGTGGAAGGACTTCTATGTTATGGTCAAGGATAAAGTTTTGTAAAAAACAGACCAAAAACAATATGCCCCCCCCCCCTCACAATCTGCGGGGGCATAAAAAAAAGGCTAAATATGGTATCAAAGTTCTTTTTTATCATGGTGATGAAGACATTATATGAATATAACTTAAAAATGTGTATCATTTTTATTTTGGTATTTACAAAATGTTTATTTGGAGATTTTTTTACAAAAGACAGATACAGTGCTGTCTCATTGTTATATCATGCCATAGACAAGAGGAATATTACGATAAGACTTGGCCTGGGAAACATATGGGTAAGGCAACTCCGGTCTGGCAGCTGACATTATCCCACCACTGCCACCAATGTAACAAACTCGACCCAGCCCAGGATCGAACCTAGTCCGCTGCGCAGTCAATGTCACAGGTTGCTTGATTCAAGATTATAGCCAAAGATTGACTCCAATCAGACCAGTTGTCGAATTATTTATGCACTGTACGACCAAAATCGTCCACCAATTATTAACAATGAAAGAATGGCACTTGTGTGAATTTTTTCCTGTATGAAAAAATTTTGTTCTCCCAAACTCCATCTTTTTGTAAAGATGTAAATGTACTGGACACTTAAGTGTGCTTACTTTTCCTTATTTTGTTCTAAAAATCAAACTTTTTGTAAAGATGTAAATGTACTGGACACTTAAGTGTGCTTACTTTTCCTTATTTTGTTCTAAAAATCAAACTTTTTGTAAAGATGTAAATGTACTGGACACTTAAGTGTGCTTACTTTTCCTTATTTTGTTCCAAAAATCAAACTTTTTGTAAAGATGTAAATGTAACTGGACACTTAAGTGTGCTTACTTTTCCTTATTTTGTTCCAAAAATCAAACTTGTGTGTTACACAAATTGTTAATACTGTGTTTGAATCTTCTGTTAACGATGCTTCTTTCATTGGTCAGGATGAGATTTAAAAGGGCCTCAAATCTTGCAAAAAGTAAGATAGAGTTATGGTTCTTGCAGCCCAAAGTCAAACTATGATTTTGAATAAGAGTTCCAAATTTCAAAGCAATAGCTTTGAAAGTTGAGATGTAGAGCTGATATAACATAAAACTTAGGTCAATGTTGACACTCATGACACTAAGGTGTTGACAATAGATCATTTTTTTTTCTTCTAAATTCAGACGACTGATAAGAAAAGATAAAAAAATCCAAGCTTGGATCTTAATAATTTATTACCATCTGACTTAAAATGGTAACAAAACTTTTCTGTAACATGACACAAACAACTATCTATGTAAGGAAAGATATTTTAATTGCAATACATGTAGTAACTCTCTCATAAAGATTTGTAACAATTATCCAAGAGTTAATAGTTTTAACACATGCCATCAGAAAGTCCTCCTTGTGGGGTTTACCCTGAACGCAATAATAATGTATTCATATAGTAATAACCATAGCTTATTACAGGTGAACGAAAGCCCAGAGTTCACAATGCACACATAAGCTGAAATACCCACCAAAGGCAATCTGGAAGGCTTTCTCGTGTGAAAAAGAAGTGACCAGATTGGTACTAAAACCTACAGCCATCAGGGGCTAAGAGATTGTGAGTCAATGATTAACAACCTGATAAATTCCACAACAATTTACAACCCGAGTCAGCTAACCTCTAAGACCATCTTTAAGAAGATGCTATCTTACATAATTTTTTACACCTCTGGTTCAAATATGGTGGTCACCATTTTAGACAAGTAAAGAAGGGTACAAGATGGTAAGAATTAGTGAGCACTACATAGTCACTGTTTATACCAGCAAAATGGCTTTGTATCAAGGGCTATCATCTCATTGCAATCTGCCTATAAAAATAAGGCTATCTCTGAGGTGATGCATACCCCCATAATAGCACAATGTAAAAACAATTGACAAGACATTACAAAACAAAAAACACATCAAATGATCAAATGAAACCTATTTAATAATTAAAGAACATGAATTGAATTAAATATATATTATATATAAACATTTAAGTATGCATATAAGCAGTTACAATGACCATAATGAAAGATTCAAACAGATGCTTTATTCAAAACGAAACGTCGGTCCAATGACATCTGACAGTAGAAATGCATTCCACAATTCCTGTTTTACAAAATATTCAATTACATGACTAGGTTGACATAAATTGTACCGGTATTCTAAACAGCAAACATTATTGTAAAGAAATGAAGTGCTTGAGATTTCTTCATTAGAGAAACAAGAATGATGAAATTAGCCCCTAAGTATTTAATTATTACCTAGCACTAAGTACAGTTGAAGGACTTTAAGTCTGATCTTTATAAAATGTTTACTTAAGCAGGGCTTTTTTCATGTGTACTACGGGGCCCAGTATAGGCCCTGTTCCCAGTGCTATCTAGGTACATTTTTCCCAATCAAGAAAAAAAATTCCCAAAGCCAAGGAATATATTTTTTACAAATATTTCCCAAGTAAATCATTGTCATATCGGTTTTGTTTACATTAACAATTCTCGTAGGTAAAATTATTGCATGCACTGTCTGAGGTCACGGTATTGTTTAGACTACATTCATGAATTACAATGTAAATTGAATAAAACTGAAGGTTCTTGATGAAAAAGTTTGTTTTTATGATGTTTTAAGTGAACTATAGTATGAATTCCAGTGGGTCAAATTTCCCAATTTCATCAATTTGACGATATTTATTTTACCGATAAAAAATTCCCAAATTTGGCAGGGTCCCCCCCCCCCCCCCAAAAAAAGAAAAAAGCACTGACAAAAAACACACATTATCAGCTAAAAAATATCAAAAGATATCTCTGCCATTAATGATGAAAGCATGTACCCTATCTTAATGTTATGATAAATTTAACAGGACTGTGGGTGGGGTGTCAGGATTTGTTGTTCCAACCGTACAGACTCCAGTGGTACAGCTCTCGTAGCTGTGTGGTTGTTGGTGCTGAAAAAGTAAAGTATCACATGATAGTGTAGTCTGCTTAATTTTGTTTTTTACCTGCAAATTTCAAATATTAATTTTATCTGATATGATCTGAAATGATTTTTAAGGATTAACAAAACAAATTAAACTCATATAGAAATGTACATTTAATAAAACTAGAACAATCACTGAATATGATTAATATTCTTACATTCTGCTTTGACACAGGAGAAAGGCAATAATTGACAAAGTTATCTGCACTAGTCTGCTGATTGGTCTTACATCTCATGATAAATCATTATTCCAATGTGAAGGCATTATCAACTACAGTTGCCAAACATAGGTCAAATTTTGTTTTTTACTAGAACCTTACAGGGGGCTTCTTAACCCTTTCCCTCATAGAGGAAACCATGAAAAGACCTATGCGAACAACATAAAACCAGATCAGCCTGCAAGTAACTTGCAGGCTGATCAGGTTTTATGCTGTTCGCTGCTCCTCAGTGGTCTGGAAATGAGGATTTCATAATTAAATTTGGTAAGGTTTAACTGTGGTTTTCTGCAGATCAGGCTTTATGTGGTACCTATTGAGTGCGTCAAAATGAGCGGGTTATGCTGGACCTGCTCCTCAGTGGTGCAAACAGAGCAAACCTAGATCAGACAGCTCAGAATATCCTGTTTGCTCAGATTGTACACAGCATGCATGGCAAAGAAAAACCTTGTGTTTCATATAATACTGGAATTTCATTGTCGAATACCCCTGATGACTTAGTGGTATTCCGTTTCACTATATGACATCATGCCGTGGGGAAAAAGGCAAGCAAACTGTCGTAACACAACTGTTTTGAATAAATTATCAACCATTGAAAATGCAACACTCTTCGTTTTGGAGGCTTGAAAGTCTTGTAAATAATAATAAAAAAAAATGACTGCGTCTGGCAGCTGTATAAAATGGCCATTATGATTGGTTCAAAAAAAGTGATGTGACCAATGAAATGGCGTAATTTGCGTAATACAACCAAATTCAGCCGTTATATCCCACGGCCTATAGATGATCTATTGTTCGGCCGTGTATATTCAATGATGCCTGTATTTAAAATTTCAGTGAATTAGTTTTCACCAAGTCATTAATTTGTACATGA